>CAEFZX010009560.1:0-65740 GCA_903066825.1 Alfaro cultratus | reverse complement strand
TGCACACACACTGTATTTCAGTAAAAAGTAAATAAATAAAATTTTTTATTATATATTTATAACTAAGAAAATATATATATATATATATATATATATATATATATATATATATATATATATGTATATATATACTGTATATATATGTTGCATGTTTTATTAAATCACCTACACTTATCATTCATTTAAAAGAACCAAGTGAAGCTGGTTCAGTGCATGCTACCAAACAGTGATGTCACCAGTTTTGGGAAGCCATCCTCTTCCTATAGGAGAACACACACCTGTAACGATGGGGTTTCTTGACACCCCCGGTAGAGGGGGCGCTCTTGCGGGCGGCCTTGGTGGCCAGCTGCTTACGAGGAGCTTTTCCTCCAGTGGACTTACGAGCGGTCTGCTTAGTACGGGCCATGACGACAAAGTTTCACCTGCAAAGGAAAATGCAATCAATCAATTATTATCCATGGTATATATTGTTCTATACCAAGATCATTAACTCTTAATGCCTGAATTTGTGTCCAATTGTACCAAAAACACTTATTTTTTGTGTGTGCTGTTAATCAGTTGTTCAGTTAATTAGAAATGATTAATTTGAACAATGCATCAACAGCTAGTGGAAATTTAAGTATGATGCTAATAAGCACCACAAGGCATTGAAGGAATGAAACAGACTTTTCGATTGAAATCAGTGTTAAAAATTTAATTTCACCATATAGTTAGGAGCAATCAGTGATGTCCATCTAACGGTTTTTCCCTTTGCTGTGAAGCACAGCACAAAATTAATAATATCTACATGTCCAAGTTTTATTGAGTTAACGGAATTATTCTACGGCCGCAGCGCAGCTATGGAAGAATAGTCTTTTACATGCATGCGCGAAATTTCCTTATGTAAACAATAACATGCAGGGGGTCTATATTTGTAAATATGATTATGATTAAGTCAGTGCCTCATCAGCTATGAACCTCACCGCAAGTCACTGTTGTACTCATAATGAAAGACATATGAAGTCAATTAGCTTCACAAGTCCATAAGGGGGTAACAACGTATACAATTTAAATCCTTAGCAAATTTAACATCTGGTGTGACCATTTTAAATTTGAACAAAGCCTGAAGTCTAGTCTGAACTTTATTCAGGAAGTTCTCCAGGCTTATTGAAGGACATTTCTCACCTTTTCTTTGTTGGTGCCATTTTGGGCTGGACTTTGTCAACACAACCCCATATAGACAGATCCGTCAAATCCGGTCTCATTTTCTTTTTCTCCATTTTCCCCAAACATATGGACCACAGGTCTTTCATATTGCCCTCTGCTGTCCAGTTCCCTCTTTATTTTTAAAGACCACGCAACAGACATAACTAAAACATGCTTTACAAACACCATCTTGCTGGATGAAAATAGCTTTTTTTTCTCCTCTATGTTACGCCATTTTGTTACATCTTCTCAAGACTGTAAGAAGTAATTGCAAATGATGGGCCTTTGTGAGAGGATGCCGGTAACAAAAGCTCAGTGAGACACTTTTTAGAATTGTTTCTCTGGGTTGTTTACCGCTGCTGGATCCTAAATGCAAAGCGTTTCGTTTTTGCCAAATACCAGTTTACCTACGCAGCTACAGCTCAGAGTGGAATCATGTTCATCAGTGTTTTTTATTTCCTCCAATTCCGCTGTTTTGTTTGTTTCTCCTTTCAGTTCCGACGTCTCCTAGGAACCCTCGGTGCACAATTTTTTGGCAGCTACCCAAAAAACATCGTACCCAACCAATCAAAACACTAAACCCCTACAACCAATCACAATTCGAGACGGACGAATGCAAAAAAAAAACACCAATCCGGTGAGGCTCAGCCGTGTTTGTGGACCAATAGCCTTTCAGACTGCATGGTTTCAAGGCGGGACGAACAGTTATAGCCCCGCCTCATACCGCAAGATTATGGCCGCAGACTGAAACCAACCAGCCTACCAATGTAGAGTCAACGAACAGGATGGAAACTTGAATGATTTTTCTACCGAAACTACAAACGTGGGCGCATTAAACTACCAACAAATTACAGGATATATACATATAGGCATCAGAACACCAACAGAGTCGTGGGCGCGACGCCATATTAGAGAGGAAAGCTGAAAGAGGAGCAGCTAGCTCGGCGGAGGAAGCACTGAGCCGTTTTTCTCCGAGTCTGGGCATCGAGGCAGCTGCTTCTCGCCTCACCTCGGCGTCGAGTTTAAACGCTTTATAAGCTCCCAAAAACACACTCGCCCGTCCAATTCTAACACAAAACAATGATTTATATTCTAACGTTTAAAAAGTATGCGGAAACGTTTACATACCGGGGCAGAACGTTCGGCTTTTGCTTCGCAGCGTTTCGGTGTGTTGTGGTTGTGTGGCAGTGTCAGATATTTACTATCTCTCACACAATGGAAGCGGAGCGAGCAGGAGCAAAATGGCGCCGGTGTCAATCATCTTACTCCCACAATGCAATGCCAACATTTGTAAACACTGGAACTTTTTCACCTGAAGCGTGGCGGAGAGGGTGGGGAAAAAATGATCACAATTCAATAGAGGAAGCTTAATTTAGAAAATAATCGTGTTTTGATGAGATATGAGGCAGGGAATACAGCTTTTGGACGCCTATAATGACCTGGATTTATTTGAGAACTATTGCCCCTTTGTTTTTTTCTGTTTGTTTTTGTTGTTCTGCTATCCCTGTTTGATGTCTGGCATATTTTATTTATTTTTCTCTTTTTTATTGTCTTATAATTATATATGTGCCTTAAGCCTGTAAGACTTGATTTCTTCATGTATATGTACATGGCACGTGATCTTGTACAATTGTTCAAAGTGTTTAATAATATATATATATATATAAAGAGGTCTGTAGTAATAAATAAATAAATAAATAAATGGGATGGGCATTTTTAAGGTTTAAAAGCCCCTTGTAAAACAGAGAACAGGAAATACTGGATACCACCAGATTTATCGCGTTGGCATTTAAAGCAGCTGAATGATTCATAAATCATAATCTCCACAGATTAACAGGCTGCTCATAGTGACTCAGCTTCAACTCAAGGGTTTTGTATTTTCTTTTTTATATGGTCTACGTGTGAAGTTGCTGTCAATTCTTACTCTTCCGGGGACTGTTAAAACTAAAACCATGGATTAAGCCAGAATTTCCAGGTTATCCTGTTTTAACCCATTTTTCTGGAGTTTTTACTGAAGTAGTCAGGCACAAATTGCCAGGATGGTTTATTCTGGGAATTTTGGGGTTATTCCAGATTGAGCATAACCCTGAAATCAGGGTAAATCTAGGATTTCTGTTCCAGAAAGAGGCAAATCTGACTAAGTAGTCTCCTGCGAACCCCAAGGCTCTGTAACTCCCCACCTTCATGAAACTGCTGGCTGGTGTTGATCTGTGCGAAATGTGGAAGATGTCAAAATCTACATTAAAAATTAGTTTTTAAACTGTTACTCTGATGCAGCCTCAGATTAGCATTACACAACTGTTCCAATTCATTTTGCAGCGCTTTGTATTGTTACATGTGTATGGAAATCTTTTCACTGCATCGTTGTTGAACTCATAAATTGTGACATAGGCCTATCACAGGATCCTTTAATTCACAGATCATTATCTGCACTGTCAATTATATGTACGTGGTGCACATGAGGAATTTGGAGCTTTGTCTAAAGGAAGGACAGCATCCCGACATGCAGATTAGTGACCATCATATCTGTACAATATGATGGCAATGGGATTTTTTTCATTTGCTTTTAGTCCATGTGTATAAATGCAATGGAATGCGTGACATTGTGTGAAATGAATGTATTGAGCAGGATATTAGAAATGAGGATTAATATGTCATAGAAGGATTTTGTAGTGGTTTTAAATTAAATTTTATGTTTAAAATGAGATTTGCACATTGTGCAATAAACAATGGAAAGCATTTTGTGCAGTCCACCACTGTGTTCTGTGTTGTAAATGCAAATTCTATGCAGACATGAATTCAAAGTTTGTGTTTAGTCAGGCAGCAGTTTCTTTTCAAGCAGCATTTCTCTTGTTTTGCAGCCGACATGTTTTCACAGAAGTTTAAGGGAGAACTTCTGGCTGCGCTGCAGTGGCCTTGTAACTTTATTTTATATTGTGGCTCTACTGATGATGGCTTTTCATTTCACCCTGCCAACTGAAATGACCTCCTGGGTCAGGAGCAGGCTAAAATCCAGGTTTAATGCTGGAGGGTGTTTACAGAATCACAGTTGTTTTTAATGCGATTAATTCTGATTTTCATTTTATTTTTAAAACCCTCTCCAGATTTAAGATTTCCAAAGAACTTTTAATCCACAAAACTAACTAAGTGATATGATTAAAAACAATATTGTTTAAAAGGATTCTAAATAAATTCTGTGGCTCTCCCCTCGTCCCCCAGACTCTGGGAAAATGATTTCCAAAAGAAATGCAGTTTACTTTGGACTCTGGATTATTGCACAGAAGTTCCTTTTCTCTTTAGCCTAAGTTAGATGCTTCAGATACTGTCTCTGGTTCAGGAATGGCTTGACACGGAGAATACTACATGTAGCCCATATTGGTGTGCGTGTGGTGACTCTTCTGCAATTTGATTGATTGACAATCCTCTCAAGGCTGCAGTTCTCCCTGTTGCTGATGCACATTTTCCCATCACACTTCTTCTGTCTTCCACTCAATTTTATGTCTATATGCTTGGATGCAGAACTCTGTGACAAACCAGCTTCTTCAGCAGTGACTTTTTATAGCTTCCCCTCCTTGTGAAGGGTGTCCATACCCATTTCCTGGACACCTGTCCAGTCAGATGTCTTCCTCATGATAGTAGTTGACTCACCGTTTAACGGTTCAGGAAACCTTTGCAGGTGTTTTGAGTTAATTAGGGTGTGATACCATGAGTTTCCACTGTATTCTAGTTTTCTGAGATACTGAATTTTGTTTATTATCTGCAAGCCTTGTGATAAACTGGTAACCTGTAGGGTGTACCCTGTCTCTAGCCCATTGACCTCTGGAGATAGGCACTGGCATCTCTCCTGACCCCAATGGGATAAGGGTGTAAGGAAATGGATGGATGGATCTATAGGCCATAATCAGTAAAATTACAAGAAACACTTAGAATATATTGCTCCATTTGTGATGATTCTAGATAATATAATATTTTTATGATGACTGGCAAATACTATTTCACTTTTTTTTTTTTTCAGATGTACTTGTACATATTTGATCTGGAAACATCTTGGTATCCCCAAGAATGAGCTGGAGTATGTTAGTAGAGAGGGGTGTGTATTAGGTAACAGGACCTGATAGTTCCCCAACCCAACCGGAGACAGTGGAAAACAACAGGACCTTTGATGAAGCTTTTTGTCCTTTTGCTAGAACTCTCCTTCTGAATGAATGGCAGTACAGAATGTACAAACACCATAATAAAAAAAACATCCAGCTGAGCAATTCCTGAACACCTTTATTTATTTGATATCTGACTTTAGACTCCTCCAGTTTGAAATGAGTTTTTTCACATTCAAGTACACAGTGCCTTATTGTAACAGCCCATCTGAGAAGGTAGAGGCTTTAGATAAGGCAAGAGGGGCAAAACCTGCAAGCAATATAGAAGTTAAACTGTTACAGAGTACACCTGGATTTAAACGTATTGGGTTTATACTGTATGCCATCCATTATGCTGGGCCAGAGGGCCTTGTATTAGGCTAATGGATGGATGTACTATACATCTATCTCTAGCCTGAAAACCATGGACTCACACACTATCTGAAGAAAAGAAAAGTAGAAAGAAAAACATTCCCTCACTATTTAAAATTCCAAACCAACTAAAATATCTTAAAACTAAACCTGCTTTAAAGTGGTGAACATCATTTCTGTCGTTAACAGTATCAGTAAACAATGTACGATTCTCCAGGAACAAAATTTTAAGGCTCATTAACAAGTTGGTTTTCCCACAAAGCAGCAGCAACATTTTCATCATGTTGTATGAGAAGACATTGTTTCAGCTTTAATCAATTAGTCTAGTACCTGAAAGTACAATGAATAAAAACAAACACCATTGTAAATTTCAAAAGCTACAATTTTCATCCACTTTCCCATCTTTACCTCATATGTGCAACAACTGTGCCAAGTCTTTGGTCCCTCTTCCAACAGAAAACACACAAGTACTGAAAGATTCCAAAAAAAGCCACTGAAAACAGTTTAGAGTAACGTTACCTTAAAAAATGGCACAGTAACAGAAAGTAAGACATTGATAACCACTGCGACAACCCAAGTAGCTCCATGTCACATCTTCCACTCATCAAAGCCAACGTGGACACACAGAACCGTCTTCTTGTGTTGGTACCGGGAGTGGGGAAGCGGGTGGGGGTGGATGTCCTTTTACGTTGTGCTGTAACATCCAGACAGAACACAACAAGAGATCTACACACAACTGATCATGAATTACTAAAAAGCAAATCTTACTTCCAGTTGATTCTCCTACCCAGCTCCACACCTAAAAAAAGTCAACTAAAAATCCCTTTTTACTAGTGATTTAATTTGTAGAACATATATTTATATATCTATATATATAGTATATATTTTACATTTTTGGGGTTCCTGCTAAAAGTACCTTACGTCTTTCTTATATACATTTATAATTGGCTACAGTCTCAGTCAGTCACAGTACTGTGACCTAATGGACAATAATTTCAGGTACATTCAGGACTCAGTAAAAAGCCTTGCAATATTCTTTACAATTCATAAAAAATACAGAAAAAGCAAAAATATGAGGGTTCTAGCAGTCCACTGTCCTGCAGAGTCTGCTCACCCAAACCTCAACGGTTTTTTTCCCCTTCCCACCCAAAAGCTTCATTCAGTACGGAGTTCTGTCTCGGGCCTCTGCAGGCCCAGCTCAGTCTGGATGAAGGCTCCCTGGCCCAGAGCCGTGGAGTAAGCCCTGCTGCTGGGGTTGGCAGGGTATGAGCTGGAGCCGGAGCCTGTGTGTTTTTGGACCGGGGCCTGAGGCTGAGGTACCGGGTGGTAATCATCCAGGTTGTCGTAGTGGGACTGCGTGGGTTTGTTGCTGTGTTTCTGGTAGCTGTAGTCCCTGTCCAGGTCTGCTTTGCTCTGGTTGAGGTGCTGCTCTTCTCGGACGCTGTGGGAACGCTCCGGTTTGCAACGTGCCAGTTGGTCCCGGGGCGGAGGCTCGTCAGTACCGTGGTAACCACTGGATGACTTCAGCTTGTCGTGGTGGTCAGAATCAGGACACTCGTATCGTGGCTGGAAGGACTTCTTGGCGGGATGCTCCTGCCGGGGTTTGGACCTGCCACTGTCACCACCCAGCTTGTCCTCTCCGCTCTCGTGTTTGAGCTCGTGCCGGTTGCTGTCTGACTGGTGAGATGCAGAAAGAGGGTGAGATGACTGGCATTTCTTGGAAATGCCTTGCTTAGAAACGTCTGACTTGTCTCCCACTCCACTGCCGTGGACATGCTTGTCTGTCTCCATGTAGACAAGCCCATCAGGGTCAGACACCATGTGTCTGGGAAGGTAGCGTCCGTCTTTGCTCTCCACTGGAAGCAGCACAGCTTTACCAGGGTCAGACTTACTCCGCAGGTGCAAGGTTTCATACCCAGATATATCTGCTGGTGTAAAGAGACCAACGTTGTCATACTGCGAGAGGACAGGGCCTCTCAGCTTCAGTCTGGCCCTGCTCTCCCTGCGGATCGAGTGCATGCGAAGCCTCTCTGCCTCCTCCGGGTCCCATGGCAGGAACATGGCAGCTTCCTTGCTCCCGTGACCAGGAGGCATGTCTCTGCTGACAAAGCCATGCTCTTTGCCAGGGGGCAATCCGTGGCGGGAGACGTAGTGGTAACCAGCCGCCTTCCCACCAGGCCGGCCTCCGGCAGCTCCGGCGTCCCGGCCTCCGTAGGAGTGAAAGTGCCTAACTCGGATTGTGCCGTAAGGGTCTATGTCATAGAAAGGTGACTCCAACGGGACAGAGCCAGAGTATGGGCTGTAGCGGTACTGCACCCGGCCGTTCTCAAAGTACGGCTGCAGCTGGGTGACGTGGTAGTCGGTCTGGGATGACTGCTGCGGAGGCTGCTGGTACGCCTTGCACTGATAAACGGGTCGGTGATGGAAGAACATGTCGTCTTCCGGCGGAACCTCAGTCCTCTGGATGGGGACAGACCGAATGGTGGGCGGGACGTGGAAGGAATGGACTCTGCGGATGGTGGGATAGCCATGGGTTCTGTCATGGTTGTAGCCCTGGTGATCTGGCCCTGGGGAGACATGCACACCCCGGGGGGTTCCTCTCAGCTTTATGGAGTGGTGGTAGGACCTGGGACCTAAGGTGCTGTACCTGTTGTCTGCTCGGGCACTGTAGGTTATCTGAGGCTCAGACTTGGACACATAGGAGTGCGGGGTGACACTGTCAGGGCGGTAATGATGAGGAACAGGCCTTTGGTGGTAGTACGCCGCTCCTGGGGCTTCAATAAGGATGGGCTCTCCTTTAACATGGTAAATGTAGGCTGGCTGGTGAGAGGAGGGTTTACGTGGAGACAGAGGATGATGGGAAAGTCCCTCTGTCAGGCGGCTAGCCGAAGGGCTTTCCTTGAACATCTCGTAGGAAGCTTCGCTCTGACTAAGTGCTGCCGTGGCCAGTTTGCTCTCCAAGGTGCGAACTGGGGGAACAGGAGGAGTGGGTCCATAAGAGTCATTGTGTTTGGCTGGTTCTTTACACGGCTGAACGGGTTTAATGGCTTCCCACGGCTTCTCAACAGGTTCCGCTGAGGTGGGTGCTATTCTGGCACTAGCTTTAGACGGGTGGGCCTGGGGATGGGTGTGGGAAGCTGAGTGAGGCTGCGGTGGAAGACGAGGCTGTGTGTGAACTTGGTTGTGCAGCAGAGTCTGAGGCTGGTTCTGAGGAAGCGAGACTGGCTGCCTAATGGGTTTCTGAGCTGTTGGAGGAGGTTGCTCTGATGGTTTGGGAAGGATTTTAGTTGACGCACAATCCTCAGCTTTCATCTGACGATTCAAAGAACAGAAAATAAAGACAAGTTAGGATTTGTTCCATTTGGGAAAAGTCAAACAAACCTGATCTATATACTGAACTGTCCTGAGTTGCAGTGCCTTGAAAAAGTCTTCATACACACAGTCACCACACTTGGTGATAGCAGTATAAGCTAACTAGAGGGCAATCCTGGAAAAAAACCTGTTCGATTCTGCAAATGAACTGGGACTGGGGTAGAGATCAACTTTCCAGCATGATAATGATTCTAAACATGCAGCCAGAGGTACAACAAAATAGACTGAGTTATATATCCAGATGTTAGATGGCAGCGGTCAAAATAAATTTGAGATTATGGCTCCTAAACCCCTGGTCACAGATGTTCTGTATCTAATTTGACTGAACTTCAACCATTAGCAGAGCTGCTAAGCACATTTTTCTACAGCTGTAATTGTTGAGAAAGGTGGCTCAAAAGTATTAAACCTGAGGGGGCTCAACAGAAATGCATGCCATACCTCTCAGATTTTATTTTGTAAGAAGCATTGAATGTTCTGCTGAGAACATTGATTTATAAAAGGTAGATACATCCCACATGTATGGATCAACTGAAGTTTGCAAGAGAGAGGATAATCGCTTTTAATAGGTATTCCCTGTTGTAGTATTTATTTCCCTTCAGCAGACCCTGACATGCAAAGACCACAAAAACAGAGTCCACTATGTGAAGCTATCCTTACTTGCTGTTGCAGTACAAACACTTCAAGCTGCCGCTGTACTTGGACAAAAAAACCTGACTGGATATTTTGTCTGAGCAGTTTATTGTGTTATGCTTTTATCATGTACAGCACTTTGAACTTCCTTTTCTCCTGAGATGGGCTACACAAATAAACTGAAGTCAGCTAAAAGTTTCCACTGTACCTTGAACACACCAGGTGCAAACATCTGTCAATTGCCAGCCTATTTTCAGTTATTGTTTAGGCAATCTGACATCAAATTCAGCTTAAACATTTTTTTGGTTAGCAAGTTTCCATTATGCAACAAAGTTTATTATATATGCTGTAGTTTGGGATCTTGACAGAGTGACAGAGCTCTGATCTCCATGGGGAACTAACATTTACCTCAGAACCAGATTGCTGTAGAACTCTCTCATCTTTGCTGCTGCCTCTTGGGGTCGTGGCTGCAGAAGCACCAGATGAGCTGCTGTGACCGGGGGCCTGTCTTGAGACCTGCTGCTGTCTTTCAGGACTCTTCCTGGTTGGAGAGGTCAGGCTGGTTGAAGTGGGAACTTGGGCACATTTATAAAGTGGAGTGCATGGCGGGGTGGATTCAGTCTCTGGCTGATTTCTGGACTGGGCTGTAGCAGAACTGTCAGATGGCTTAGTGGTGGTGCTGGTGAACTGTGATGGCGGCAGGCTGGTTGGTGGGCTGGAAGTGGTTCGATCATGTGAGCTGGTGATAACAGTTGCTGAAGGAACGCTTGGTGGTGGAGAACTTATTGCTCCCTCTCCTTCCTCAGACGCAGTGTGGGTTGGTGGAGCTGGTGGACGGGATGATTCTGGAACATGTGAGACCTGCGGTTGGACAGAGGACACCAGCGTGGGGGGCCCAGAGGACTGGGGCTGAGACTGAACGGAGACCTGCTGGGCCGATTCGGCCAGAGCTAGGGCCAACATGCGGGCAGCGTTTTTAGGGGGCGGAGGGGGAGGAGGGGCAGTAGAGCTGAGGGAACGAGGGGGGAGGTCCTTTGAAGAGTCTGGAGTGGGGACTCCTACCAGGAAGACAAGAACAGAAGGGATGTGCAGCTGAATCATCAAGAAGCAAGAGAACAGAGTATGACAGTGACAGCAGAGAGGAAGGTTCAAGACAAGGAGGTGGGGGATGTTGAGCAGGGGGCTTTGGTAAGGTAGAGAGAGATTCAGGTTAAACCACTAAAAATACTAATACTGTGTTCAGACCAAATGTATTTCACGTGTCAAAAACGCGCGCAACACCTCAAGTTGGTTGCTTGATATGAAGCCACAAAATGGCTCTAGAACTAAAGTTGGGGAGGGGCTCTAGACTTTTAACTTTTGCCTCTTTTTCCCTTTCCCGGTCTCTTTGTACAATGGCAGATGAAATATTGAGAGTCTTGGCTTTATTTAGAGAAAGCAGGAGAAAGTTGCTGTCGGCCGCCTCTGCGCCATGTTTAATTTCATCAGATAATTCAGAGGTGTTGTGAATTTCATGACCTAGCTGTGCGCTGCTCGCTTTCAGCACTATTTTTGTCTCATCCAAGCCCAGTTTGACGACCTGCTGACCCACATTATTGGCTACATCTCCTGGCAGGACACCAACTGCAGGCCACTATGTCTTATTGCATCCAGCTGCAAAAGTTCAGATTTTGTAACTCCAGCATTGGATACATGTCGAACACTCAAAACGCTTAAAACGCACAGCGCCAGATGAGTCTTCTTGACGCACCTTAGACAAGCATCCATACAGAAGTTGCACTTAAACAGATGCCCCTGATGCTCAAATTGCATTCGGTCTGAACACATCATGAAACGTAAAAACAGAAGCATCAGACTACAGAGACCCTTTTTCTTCTTCTTACCTTGATGCTCCTGGCTGGTGGTTACCGGTTCCTGCTCCACTGCTTCCTCTCCTACAAGGTCCTTACTGTCCAACGTGTCAAAGGTCGCCAGCTTAGAGTGCAGCTCCTTCTGGAAAGCTTCAGTGAGTGATGGCTCGGCCCCCCTAAGCAGCACGCTGCCCATCAGAGGAGGAGACTCCTTGGGCATTGGAGGAGGAGATAAAGGTTGCTTAGGGGTGGGCAGTCCAGCTCCGTTTCTGTCAGGAATCTCTGGGGAGAAAAGCTCTAACGTAGCAAACGGAGTCAAACTGATGGCTTTCCCACATTTAATAGGTGACACAGCCTGCATGGGCTTCTCAGTGTATGAGTAAGACGTGGTCAGCTTCTTGCTTTCTGTCTTCTCTGCAGCAGCCATGCTGCAGTCTGCAGACAACAGCGAGGAGGTCACGCTGCCTGGGAAGGAGGCGGTGATGAGGTCCGAGCCGTTGCTCTTGGGGCTTCTCTTTAACGTGGAGCCTTCGGCGCCAGTTGAGGAGTCACCCAAAGGGAAGGCAAAGGTGGTGTCTGGCACGCTGCACTGAAAAGACATGGGGTCGAAGTCTAATGAGGCCATGCCGATGTCTGGTGGGCTCAGGTCCACATCTTCGCCCGCCGAGCGGGGCGGCGAGATCAGGGCGGGGACGCAGATGGGCCCGTCGTCTCCGTCACTGTCCTCCGTGGCCTCGAGGTTATCGTAGGAGTTGCATTGCTGTCGGCTGTCCAGCAGTTCTCCGTTGAAGGAGGCCGATAGAGCGTCGCTGCTGGAGCGAGGACGGCGAGGACGGTACACCTTTGACTCCCCTAGAGGAGGACAAGAAGTTACAGTGAGAGAACATTGGAGATGTCAGTCTTTCAGTGTCTCACGATTTGATTCTGATTTTTAGGGTCATAATTTGAGTCAGAAACAATTTTTTGATTCCAACGATCTAGAAATCCTGCTTAAATTATGAACCGACAAGGACAAATAGAAAATTTATTTAAAACAATTCTTTAAGGTTCCATACTGTATCAAATTTGATCAACTCATATTTAAACTGAAATACAAAATTATGTAACTTAAATAACCAGCATTGTGTTAGCTTAGCTGATTTAGAAAAGCTCAGAAGCTTTTCTAAATCAAAAATATATCAAAGAATTATTCAAAATATAAAAATACTTTTGAGTGCTTTGAATCAGAATTCCCATGATGAGGAAAATAATTTTTTTCTGCATCTCTAGACAAGCACAAGGATTTTGAGTCAGGGCCTATAAATTATTACCTTCAACATTGTGCAGTGAACTCAGTGACTCCTCGCTTTTAGCTGACCTTAATGTGGCCGTGTCGCCTCGACCTCCTGAAACGTCACACAGTGTTTCTAAATGCACAGTTCTGGGTTCCTACAGACAGTTGCTGTTTAGTTAAAGCACTACAGACTCACCGGGGAGAGCCATGGCTTTCAACTCACTGGGTTCACTGGGGTTGCGTTGCAGCTTACGCTTGGACAGAGAAGACGATTTGCCGAGGTTGAAGAAAGAGCGCCAGCTTCCCACAGGAGACTTTTTGGATTTGATAGGTGGTCTTTTCCTGTAGAGCATTACCAAACATTACGATAGTGCAAAATTTACTTGAAATATTGCATACAGATTTTTAAAGAATCCATTCTGAGCTATGTTTTAAAAGGGGAAGGATTATGCATTTTCCACGGACGTAGTGCCATTTTATAGCACAATTAAGTAACTATTTTACCTTCAGTTGTTATAAAAATGCTTTTTATATCAAATATGACTTAAAAGAAATTTGACTTGGTAATTTAGCGCCTTGAAATTAGGCCTATGTCTCTTTAACAACTCTTGCTCTTTTTGAAACTCCACCTTCAGGAAGTCATTACAACATCACTCCTCCATTAATCCGTGAACAACATTTTTACCAGTGTTTCACTGAGAAGTAGTTTGTATAATGAGCTCAGCAGATGAGCATTTCCCCCAGGTATTTTCTAATTGCTTTTGGATAGTCTGAAGGAGCTGGGTGGGGAATTAGCAGGGGAGCAGGGCCCTGTAAGGCGAAAGTTTGTTAGCTTGGAAATTATAGGTCTGAGAAGGAGCTGTGACTCGAAAGCGGCGCTCGGTCCACCAAGGCGTTCTGCACAGCCTAATGGTTGCCTTTAAGGATTAAAGGATTTCTCAAACAGGCATGACAGAATCAAGGAAACACTCCAGGTATGTTTTTGATTAGAAATTAACATTATAACATGATGTAAAGCTCAAAAAAGTCAATGTTACATAATACAACCTCTTTAAATAAAAGGTAAAAAACTAAACAATCGGATTATACAGATGGAAATGTGAGAGTTGAATATTCAAAAAGTTTCCAGCAGAGGGAGACAGAGTACAGGTTTTTAATCACTTCATTCCAAATTATGACTGTTTCATGAAGAACTGACATGACAAACCTCTCAGTGGGAAACTCAATGACCGTGTGGAACTTCCCCTGCAGGGCGGCTGGACCCTCGCCCACCTCGATGTACTTGCTGTCTTCAGTCACAGGAGAGTTGATCTGAGCCTGAGTCCTGGCCTGGGCCTCCTCCAAGCTCAGAAGTTTGGTGGAAGGTGATGAAACCAGCAGGGATTTAGGTCGAGATAGAGAGTTGTGTCCTGGTGATGCAGTTACAGGAAATGAATGGCAGTAATGTAGACATGGAGCCTGCAGTACCTGCAGCAGTGAGATGTTTGTGTGTACCTGTGCCCTCTCTGATCAGGGAGCTGAGTTTGGTGCTGAAGAGCACATCAACGTGGTTGAGGATGAACTCCACTACTACAGACTGAATTCGTACTTCCATGAAGGCTGCTGTGCCGCTGAAGCAGGCAGATTCAATCTGCTTTGACCTGAATCAACAAAGTACAGAATAGGCTTGTTTTAATAAAGAACTACAGTAAAAGAAGCCTGAACACATCCTTTCAAAAGTATCCATTTGTTCTGCGTATCGTGATACAAGGACATAACGTTGCTATGTGTTCATCCAGGAGTAGTAAATGCTACAAGTCAATGACTTGATGTAATCTGCTGGGATTCCTTAGATAGAAAACTTTAACCAATTTGAATATACACTTGACTTTAATAAAAAGGATCAATTGTAATGTATATATGATTGGATTGAATTGACTTCTCTTTTGTACAGTGCTTTGAAATGACATTTATTACCTTTTAAAAGATAATAAAGCGCCATAAAAAAATGTGAAGAATGTACAGATGTATGCCCACTGTTAGGGCTGCGTACCACTTTCTAAAATGATCAACATGCAGTGTAAAACACAATCCAATCAATATTTATCCTGTACATTTAATGGACCAAAATAAACAGAATTTTACTATTTACTATGCCCACCTACACAAACACAAAAAAACATTTTTTTAACTGTCCACAGATCAATAAATAATTACTGTATTCTGTATTAAAATGATCAAATGTTTTAAACTGCGCTTCAACTAATTAAACTTGATGTAGTGTTGTTAGAATCTCATTTGGATTGATTACTGTTAGTTGAAACTCCTGGCTGACTCGGCAAATATGTTACGGGGTACACAATCAAAAGAGATTGTGTTGTTGATGGCGCAACGTTTAATTAAAGATCAGCAACACAAAATAGCTCAGTTTACAGTTGCTAAGGTCTGTCTACATGTATCACAATGGAAAAGAAGATCAACAGATGGTTAAATATAGCACACATCCCCTCTATTTTACAGAATATGCAGCCAACAGATTCCTGAATGAACACTGTTACTAAATACTATCCTCAAAAAGAAACAATTTGATGACTTAAAAACTGAAGAATGACTGAAAAACACTTTAGACTGTCACATATTTAGCACAACGTTTAAAACCCTGAAGAAGGTATTGAACATGATGACCCTTACCGGAGCAGGTTGGGCGCCCAGACAATGGCCAGGTTCTTTGTGTGCATGTTGGTGATGTAGCTGAATGCTGCCAGGCGGGACAGGTGTCTCATGAGGAACTCCAGGGTCCTGGAAATCCAATAATAATCACCATAGATTCAGCTGGTAATGTTAAAACTAATGATCCTTGCAGAGTCATTTCTTAACCACTGTAACTACTAGATTTAGGGACTAATAAGTCCATAAATCCTTTGGAGTATGTTGAGTGACTTCCATTTGTGTCACACAAAGAACAGGAGGGATCAACTGTACTGGGTTAAGTTATTCCATTTTAGTGTGTTTTAAGTTTTAACATCAGCAAACAAGTCCAATGTAGCTTTAACCAAGCTTTCTTAAACTGCCAGCAGATGGCAGTGTGCTACCACACTGACCTGTAATGAGGTGGAGGAAGCTGCTGAATGACATCATGAATTTTGATGAGTCGCTCTTCGTCCGTTGCTGCTGATACAGCCTCCTTCACAATGAAACCAAGGCCAGAGATGAATGGCAGGAGGGGACAATATTAAACACATTGTTACTCTTTGCTGGCATAAAAGCCCCGGAGTGGAGTTAGCAACCAGTGAAGCCCCCATCTTCCCCTGTGCAGCCATGGCAACCAGAAAACATTTACCTCGGCCTCAGGGACGGCTCTGTTGTGCTTGGAGGAGGTTTTCATTCCAAGTCACAAAGTGTGACTGGCAGCATTTCTAACGACAGGGCGTGTCAGGTAAAATGCTAATATTTTGGGGTTTTATGTGACTTATATTGTCATCACTTTTGAAGAATTTAACTTTTTTTTAAAAACAAAAATTACAAACAATTGTACAGCAAGAACAGTTACAGCTAGAGGGAGCGGCAAAGACAGTGCTGTTACACCCTGGAGGAAGAAAGATTTTCACCAAGTGTTAACTTTCTAAGCACACATAAGGAAAGGGGTTTCCGCGGGGGGTTTAGCTTACAGAGAATTTCTCATAGAGCTGGTAGGTGAGCAGCGGGTTGGGCAGCTCTCTGAAGTACAGCTTGCACAGCGAGCCGACGCAGTGGATGTCCTGGATGTAAACATCTTTGGTCAGGTCAGGTATCTGCTCCGAGTCAAACTCGTGCCTGATGAAGAAAGCAGAAACAGCAAAGCAACAGTCAACACGCTAATATTACTGAAAAATGAAACTGTGAATCATTTATGAATCTGGGAGGATCTGTGGAAGAAAAAACTGCAACACACTTTCCATTTCAGAATTTCATGCTTTTCCAAATTTAGATTTCAAAAATATTCTGGATGTTTGAGAGCAAAGAAATGTATCTAGTTGTTCTACAGATCCTGAAACGACACGATACAAAGTTCGCCTTCCAATCCAGGAATGTGATAAAAAAAACAAAAAAAACAAAAAAAAACCCCTGTTTATTAATGTAGTTCATTCTTTATCTAAATTAGCTTCGCTTAATTATCTACTTAGATTTGTTAGGCGCAGCTCCTTAAAGCACAGTTTGTACATGTTTTTATATTTTTATTAGTTAGCTTTAAAACTGGGTTTCTGGGTTAAGAACCATACTGTGATTTAGGAAGCTCCACATCCCCAAAAAGCAATGAAACAACCCTGTACATGGATGTTTATTATGGGTTTTTCACTCAGTAACTCATGTTATTTTAGAATATGATTTTTCTGCTTAAAAATGTTATTTTACAATTTCAATAATTTTTAAATAAATATGATTAAATCCTAAAGCAGAGAGAAGAAAAAAACTAATTCTGGGGAGGAAAAGTTGTGTCCTAAAATAAAATAGGTTTCATAAACTGATGTTACCAATAAGTTTGATGAAAATTCAGATTAAGCCGCAACAATTCAGACAAAACATTTAGGAATGTTTTAATCAGACTCAGAAAATGATGACAACTTTCAGACCTTTATGTGTAGAAGCCCTGTGAATAGTTCACAGCTTAAAAATTACTTGTCACTTATAGGTGCCGGTTTATGGCATCAGGAAATGAAAAAGAGACAATGAATTAAAACAAAAACACAAGTATTTGCTCAAAATGAATAAAACCAAAGGAGATCCGCTCATGCTTTCAGCAGTTCAATAACAAACATTAGAAATGAAAATAAAAATGAGAGCACAGAATATGCAAACTTGCCACTGTTCAGACACATTCATAGTCCAATCGTTACTCTTGAGTTGATGCCAATAAGAAGGAAACACCAAGGAATGAAGTATAAAGTGAGTTTATTGAAAGTTGGCAGCTGGACCATCAAACTTAAAGCAGGAATCCATTCTGCACTGTAAGAGCTTTGCTCCTGGAAACCTAATGACATAAAACTCTGCTTTCTATCAGAATAACAGATTTTACATTACCGTCTATGTAGCGATTAGAAAGCGGAGCAGCCTGGAGGTCTTAGCAACAATTTCTAAGCTTAAACTCCATTCAGCAGGAAATGTCTCCTTACCGCAATTTCTGGATATTTGAAGCGATCCCTGAGAGGCGGTAAATGCCGTCCACCACGCCGTGCTTCTCGATGAACTCTGTGCAGCTCTTGAGGACTTGGGGAACTGCCAACACAGAACAGAAGACCAGCATGTCATCTATTTCCAATCAGTTTTGTCTGATTTGAGCACTATAGTTCCATGAACAGAGAGCCCTGCAGTTGAAGATTGAGTAGGGAATCATCAGGCTGGTGGAAAACGTCTGCAGGCTTTCTTAACGTAACGCAGTTTGAAAAGAAAAGGGGAGAGAGCACTTTTTAAATAAAAAATATCCTCATGTAATGTAATGTTGCATGTTTCCATGGTAAGATAAGACGCCTGTGACTGAAACAATCCAACACACACACAGCGTTAATAAAGCGTGTGTGACTGCATACCGGGAACAAAAAAACCTGTAACAAAGTTCCTCTGTTCTGCTTCAGCTACTGTGAATCATACAGACATGTTAGTTTTCTACATGTGCTCTCTGTTTATAGAAGACATAAAGTAAGAGTGTGTATGTGTGCAGCAGTTTCCAGACCTCCTACCAACACACACCAGTCAGAGGAAGACAGAATGAGATGTTGAGGGGAGAAGCTGTTCTGATTAACTCCACACAGCTGCAGAGCAAACATGAAACCAGAAAGAGTTTCTTCAGAGGATGGACGGACTCAGCTCAATTGCCCAAAGACAACAACAACAAAATAAAGAAAATCAAAAACACAACAGCTCTGAGGTGTTTGGCACTAGGGCAGCAGAAGTAGGTTCTTTTAGGTGCGGTGGGTTGTTGGGAAAGGTTCTGGTGAATCAGACTTGTTTTGGAATTTGGGACGTTTGAGAAACACTTTAGACTCGTGTTGTGCTTTTAGGGCTGTGCTACTCCTGCACAGCTTTTACAACAGGTTTAGGTGCAACATGGGGGGTAAATGCATTAAAAGATGCAAAACAAATAATTCAATTCCTTATTTTTAAACAAGAAAAACACTTTACTGCCAAAAATGAAGTACACAAACAGGCTCCTAAATAATTTCTTCTAACATGTGAAAGCTCAGCTTTTGCTGGACTTATCAACACAGTGTAGGACTGATCTGTTTTTGTTTCAGATTAACCAATTGATAATTTGACAGCAAAATGTGCTTAATATGAAATGATTTAACGGAACTTGAATCAGATGAAGCTAAAACTATGCAAACTGATGAGTTTTTGGTAGAACATATTTACAAAGAAAGTTTGTTTTTTTTAATCTTACATGGAAAGTGTATACATTTGTGTACAGTTTTGGCTTAATTACTCCTGTGATTGTGTTGTTTTTTCAGCAAATGGACTTTTTGAGTGTATACTCCAGCTAACGATTAATCGATTACTAAATTAGTTGACGATTATTTTAACAATGAATTAGTCACAATTAATCTGATTAATTGTTTCATCCCTAATTTGGAAAGACAAGACTAACTAAATTTGGGTTAACGTAAACCTAAACCAGGCTCTGATGATGTGAGTAGAGTCTGGACTCCATTTTGCCCCTCGGCTCACCTGAGGAAAGCTCAAACAGTCTGTGCCCAATGAATGCAAATATTGATTCTCCTGAAGCAGAAAGAGACGGGGAAGCTGATGTGTACTTAGATGATGTGTATTATATTAATTGCAAAGTAAACATCTCCATCCCCAGGGAGCATTTTTGCGCAGTTAAGCCTCCCTTAACCCAAACTCTTAGCTTAAAGCTGAACGGATACTCTCCGCTGATTCACTCAGTGTCTCTGTGTTGACCAAAACACAGAAATACTCATTTAAATGCAAAAACTGGAAGTATTCAACTAAAAAAGCATTACCATCATGTCCTGAGTTGAGGAGGTGTTCTCCCAGGTCACAACCGAACACCCTTTCCCGGAGGATCCCTCGCTGCTTCAGCTTTTGTTTGGTGGGCCTGGACTTCATGAAGGAGCGTAAGAAGGTGATCAGTTTCCCGTGCTTCTTAGATACTGAGACAGGAAGGAAGACAGAAAAAGACACGTTGGGTGATCAGAATGGTTGTTTACTGTGGGCTGTACACAGACTCTCACATTAATCCATGCGGGAAAGTGAAACCCCAAACTGGTCAAAGCTGCCCTATTGTGTGTTTGAGTTTCCATTCTCATGCTAAGTCGCTCTTTATGCGTGTGCGGTCTCAGATCCCGCCTCCCAGGCAACAACAAAGGAATCTTCCACATCCAACAGCAGCATCGTCCTCGCCCCTTCAACACAGAACACCTTCCTGAAAACCAGATAGCCCGTCGGAGGAACGTCATGAGCTCGTTTTTTGTCTCTGGAGAAATGTGGGAAAAGGCTATCAAGTTCATCAATTGGAGAAGCAAACAAAAAAGCCGTCCACTTCTCAAGACGGTTTCAAAACCTTCCAGTTAGCCACCAGTAACAGGACAGTAGCAAACTTTGGTTCTGTTTGTTTGTCCCCAGAACTACAGAAACGTTTTGGCCCGAGCGTTCTACGCAGCGTAACTTGCCACCGGCTCTGTTTCTGCTCTCTATCACAGCCACTGCTTCAGAGAGGACATTCATGTCATATCATCCCGTCTTGTTATTCCACTATTCTGTTAAAAGATTACAACATCTGGATTCTGGAAGTTATTAATTTACATCTTCATTCTAAGTAATTCTGAAACTGCTGTATAAGTTTTGGCCACCATTTCCTGTCTTTAATAGCAAAACTGCTGTGGTACCGAAAACCTGAGAAATTGCTTGTGCTGTCATTTCAAAGAGGAATCTAATCACGTAAAAGTCGACTATTGTGGGAGTTCCTCTTGCTGTCTGCTGCAAGGTGATGTAGTGCTTCACTGAGTTCAGATAAACAGGACTTAATGTAAGTAAAGTTTGCATTTGCTCTTCATCTTAGACTGGAAGCTTTAAGTTAGCGCAAGAACACAAGCGTTATCTGAACTTTTTAAAACTGGAATCTGATAGCTCCATTTCCCTGTAAACTACAGAAAACAACAGCGTGTGGAAGCTGCTAATGAGGTTATTGCTAGTTCGAGGATTAGTGAGGTGTATGTGGAAACCACAAAGAGAACAAGAAGCTGCCAGCTGTTTACTCAGGCAGCCACAACGATTAGGTGAAACCTGATAAGTTACATTTGAAGCATATTTCTTCACTGTCTGCAGACTAAACTTCTCTTGTTTCAGGTCAGTTAGGATTACCAAAGTGGATTCTGTTCAATAAACGCCACATTTGACCCAAGTCTTGCGGTTTGAAAGGCTATGCTAATGAATAGTAAGGAAATTCTGAATTTAAAATAAAACTCAGTTTCTTTGTTCTGTAATCCTAATAGAACTGAAATTACATTAGTTTAGTCTTCTATGTCAATGTGAAGAAAAGGATAACTTAATATAGGAGCTCAAATCATTTTCATTCTCCATTTTGAAATGTTTGTCAAATTCTTTAACTGCAGAGATTTCTGGATCAGTAATTCTGAGCTTTGTCCTTTTAACATGTTAAAAAGGATGTAAAAGAATACATATGTTAGTAGTGGTTTTACTTTTAGATACTTGTTCTATTCAATGATTGTACTGGATCTGTGGATATTTAGTGATTTAGAGAGAAAACATTTGCAAACTCTGAGCTGTTTTTTCTGAAACTATTGTATTATTTATACATATTATACTGGCAAGCCCTTCAATTTTGAATTGATCAAAATCAGAAACAAACATTTTGTGTTTATACAAAGTACTGAAAGAGACACTGGAAACAGCTAAAATTAGGATCAGCAGTTCTGAGCTTTATAAAATCTGCTATGTGTCTATAAATTTGGGGGGGGGGAGAAACTGCAGTCAATACTGTGATTAACCAGGAAGAAAATAACAGCCCACAGCCTTGACAAGAAAATGCTCAATTATTACAATAAAAAAAATTAAACACAAAATTCATGAAATTATTGCAACATCTTCACAGTTATTGAATATTTGAAAAATATTAAAGTAATTACTATTGACCAAAAACTTTATAATTCCTTCCCTTCTCACAATGAGAAAAGTCACATCTGTAAAACCTCTGGACTCCTGATTGTGTTGCAAAGCAGCAGCGTCAGACCCTACTCTTCAGCCAGCTTCTGCAGAGTCATGCACACACACACACGCACACACACAATACAACAATATCTCCCACATCAGGGAAGAGTGGAGCTCCACGTTTCCCCTGGAAGAAATTCCTTCTGTGCTACTGGATGAGCCGGGGACTGCTGATGCAGCTAACTCTGCTCACTGTCGAGGCTTCAAAAAGGGATTTCAGTATCACTGCAACACATGGCAGGAGGAGAAGCTGATGGTGCAACTGTACGGGCTCACACTGACGTGTCACTGACTGAGAGGACAACACGGAGATGAGTTCAGTGACAGACATGCCTCAGAAGCTGGACTGAGACTCCCATCTGCTTGTTGTCACAGAGGATGACAGTCATAAAGGTCCAAGACAGCAGAAGGGTGAAAGGCTGGGAGCAACAATTAATTACAGCATGCACAGTGTTCATACACAGAGAATTTCTGCTGGGTTGAGTGAATGTACAAAGAGAAGATTCTTCAAAGTCAACTAGAGCAAAGTGTTTAAGGAAACTTTCAACTCTAAAAACGAAAATTTCAACTGATTTCTAAAACCTCCTGGCAGTCCAGTCACCAACCTTTAACATACTAAAATGAACTTTTAAGAGTTTGAAGGCTTCCATCAATCCAAATTGTCTTTGAAAAGTAGCAGATTCTAAATAGTCTGATTGTCTAAATCTACTCTGATTAGTACATGAACAGCACTTTTTTCTCCTGCTAATACAGGTTTATTACAAACCAGTGGGACAGAGTGGTTATTGTTTGCAAACATCATAAAATCACTTTGGCAATGTGACACTCCAGAAGGTACCAAGGGACTCGCTTATTTACAGAAAGAGACATGGAGGCCAGCAGCCTGAACCGATTTCTTTCCTAAACCGAGACAGGACCAAGCCAACACAAGGCACTGATTATAAAAGCTGAAGAAGTTGAGCAGATTACACATGAAGCTCTTAGCTGACTGCATGCTGAATCACATTTACGATGAATCACCAGCATATCTTAAGAAACTAGACGTAATGATAACCATGTTCTTTCCTAAACTAATTTCACTACCTCATACGACCTGGAAGTCTTCAGTAGTCAGACTAAAGGACAACTCAACAGCTGTAAACAGAGGTCAGGGCCGGTCCAAAGCTTTTTGGGGCCCTAAGCAGATTTTCATTTAGGGGTCCCTCATACCAGCATGGCAACACCAGATATTGACATGTTGCTAAGATGAATGTTTATCTATGTGTGTAGCATACCAACTATCGCTAGCGTCACTGGTATGACGTAATTAGCTCACGTCATACCAGTGTTATTATGGCTATTGATGATAACCATACAAGAGTAGAAAACTAAAAAAATAAATATTTGGACTTTGAAATGCAGAATGATATTTAGGTGTGTCACATTATTCTGTTTGAAATTAGCACCAGCTGATAAACACAGTTTATCTTATAATTTCTCAACAGCAGGAAAATCTTAACCTATTATTCACGTAACTACTATGAAAAAAATATGAAAATTTTCCATGTTCATTTAGTTTGTATTTATTTTTATTATTCTATGAATATGTACATGTATATTTTTTTCATGTAAGCTTGGTGCTCTTGGAAGTCCCTTGGATGTGTACGGGTCCTACGAAGACACTCAACTCTCATATGGCTTGGGCCCGCTTGGCTAGAAATACACCAGTGAAATGGCCAGAGCCTGGAATAGGACAAAGTTTTCTTTATTACTTCTGATCAGGAAGTGAATGAGAAAATGTTAACTAACATGCTTCTTCATATTCGGTTTGATTCAAAACTACTTCCTCCAAAGAAGCTGATTCAAAACTACTTCCTCCAAAGAAGCTGATTCAAAACTACTTCCTCCAAAGAAGCTGATTCAAAACTACTTCCTCCAAAGAAGCTGATTCAAAACTACTTCCTCCAAAGAAGCTGATTCAAAACTACTTCCTCCAAAGAAGCTGATTCAAAACTACTTCCTCCAAAGAAGCTGCAGCAAATTCTTTTCTCTTTTGGTACATTGCAACTTCAGACTGGAATATCTGATATGCTGACAGCAAGTCTGTTGAGTCTTCCAGTACATCCAAGACTGCTGAACAGGAAATTTAGACTCTTCTCACTGTTGCCGCTAGGAAATACCAGAATGCGGAAGTCTACTTTATATGGTTTCTGGCAGCCTAAGCATAACTTCAATAGAAAAATTAAAAACGTTTATTTTCCCAAACAGTTGTGGATGACTGTGAGTCAAAGTTGTTGTTTTTTTTTAGTCAAGCTATACAACAAAACTTCTAGAAAATTACAAAACAGTATATCTCTGTGCAAAAATAATGTTTATTGACAGAATTAACAGCAAGCCATGCAGTGTTTAAACTTTACAGCTGCTGACAGGGTGACATCCGCACACTGCTATGTGTGTAAACAGCAGTGCAGTATCTTACTAATAAAATGGCAGTCATGGCAGTCAGTGACCTCTGTTTAGACAGACGCTCAAAGTGTTTGATGACGAGGTCAGCTAAATGTCTGATGCTTTCATCTCCCAGCGGATAGATGACACCAGAAAGAGGCAACTGTTCCAGAGATGGGGCCTGTCTGTGCTCCATATGTTAACTCCAACCCTCCATAGTAGAGGAGAACAAAAATAACTGGGCAAGAAACACAGAAAACAGGACACTATAGGGAACATCAGCACAATCAAATGCAAAACAAAGGCTGCCCTGTTATCTCCTGTAATTTTATTACTGTGGGTAAACATAAATGGAAGCCATCTCCTTACTCAGAGAGGCTTCAAACGATAAACTTTATTAAGCTGGAAGAGATAATTAAATTGCAAACCATTTCCTGCATGTTCCTTACAAGGAGCTGTCTGACTATTCAAATTTTAGCGACTGGCGCTGTGTGCTTATCTCTGGTTTTATTACACCCCTACTAAACTAAGAACAAAAGCTTATTCAGGAAAAGTGAGTCAGCAGTATCTTAAATGTCATTTTCAAGGACTGACAATGACCGATACAAGATACCAAGTAATTACATATATTTTACTAATTTAATGAAATAACCTGAACAAGTTTTGGTAGTAAGGACATTCTTTTAAACAATTAATCCCCTTCGGAAAATAGCGCAAGATGTTTATAAAATGAATCCACACAGTTTCATTGTAAAAAAAAAAAAAAAAAATACTAACTTGTCAGAATCCAAACGCTGTTTCCTACCTCTTCTCCATACCGCGGGGGTTTCCTTTACGCTTCTGCGAAAGCAGCTCAAGTCCAAAGCGCAACTCGCTTTTGTTCCGATAAATCTGCGCCAGAATAAAACTGGACCTCCTCAGAGAAGCGCGAGCTGCCCCAACGCAGGGTAAGAAGGGTTTAAAGGTCGGACAGAGCGCGCGCCGCAGACTCGTTCACTCCCTGACTTCAAAAGGCTTCATGGCGTGCTACGTTCAAGGGCACCCGGAAATACTAAACTCTCAAACGGTTCAGCACGTACGAGAAAATGCTGCTTTAAAACTGAGCATATATAATGTAACACGAAGAAAAAACTGGAGTGTAAAAAAAAAAAAAGACGTTTAATTTACAACTCAGAGAACCCAAAACCAACCATTATATTTTCCAATAGATATTCTCATGTAGCCCAATCGATTGTGAACCAGACAGACCCCAGCTTTATTTTTGCAACAAAGCTTTATTTGTTCACTTCCTCGCCTCTGAATTCACTTCCAGCAAATATTTACAAATGCAACTGAAGGCATCATTGAATTTAATGAGAAATGTCACTGTAAGTACCTCCCCCAGGGTTTGCGCTGCTCTGCGGCTTGCTTGTAATTAAAAACATTTGCGACAACATTTAAGGTGTTATTTGTTTCAAATAAAACGCCTACCGTGAGCAGGGTAGGTTCCTGTGAATTGTGGTTAATTCTTCGTTGAGTGGATGTAGTTTCCCGTGGCCTGACATTAACTCTCAGTGGCTGCTATGAGAAGCCAAACAGCACAACTCCAAAGAGTGTAAAGTTCTCTAGTTCTGGCTTTAAAAAGTCACTAATAGCCATAAAAGATTTTCATAATGACCTTGAGTAAAAACATTTCTTAATGGTATCACAGTGTTTTCACTAACATTTTTTAAAAAAAAGAAAGTGTAACATAATCTAATCACTATACCTAAATCAGAAAAGCAACAGTAATTGACTTGTAAAAATAATTTAACAGTGATTAGTTACAATGTTCACTTACAATTGTTAATTACTTTGATATTGATATACTGACTTAAGGAAAACCGTAGAAAGAACAGCTTATATACCAATTGCTGCCAACAGAAATATTTAAAAAAATAGCCAAAGAAGAGTGTATTAGCCTTTCTTCAGCCAGCTGACTGGAAGTGTGCAACAACAGTTAGAGGACAAGCAGAGCAGCATCTACTCTCCATACAGCAGGAAAATAAATGAGATGTTTCTTTGGGATTCCATTAAAATAACTTTGAACAGTAAAAACCGTAAAGTGGAAAACCAGAGCACTTTTCAAACTGTAAATTTTCAAACCTTGATAAACCTTCATACTGGCCACCAACCCATCTATGGTTTTGATTTGAAAACTGGACCCAAACACAGGAATCTGATTCTTCCACAACAGTCTGAGTATGTTTTTCCTGTTGATGTTTAAGAGTTTGTCTCTTTTTGACTTGCCTCATTTGTCTCATGACTTCTTCAGATTTAGCTTTATATTGTCTTTAAATAATTAACCAGTGGCCTTGCTAGCAGTTAAAGAAAAAAGTATGAATACCTCAGCAATAAGTAGCAACTGCAGTACAATAAAAGTATATATTATCATAAGATGTAAGACTGAATCTAATCTTAATGTGTCCTAGCTGTCCTAATATTTTCCTTAACACCTTAAGTGCTGTGTGTGCATATAGCTAATGTATGGAAGTCCAGGGAAAAGACAGGAAACATGGTTTCAGTTTGATGCAGTAGAGGCAAAGCTGTTAAAAACATAAATATGAATTCCTACCTGCTGGATTCCTAGCAGCATGTTTTACAACTGCAGGGGAACCGTGAGAATGTTGCTTATTTAACGAGCAGCAGAGCATGTAAAGGCTCAGGGTCAATCGAGTGTAATGTAGTCAGGATACAAATTAAGAACAGCTTCCTTCAGTGCTAAAGTTTTACATTTTAGAACATAAAACTCTCCTAATAAAGTCCTAAAATGTGAATCAGGACAAAGTGAAATGAATGAAACCACACAGCATATTATGACGTAATAAATTGTGTCAACACTTTACGACCTGATATATAAAACCTTAAAACTGATGCATGCTTTGCTTTATTTTTTACATGACTGCAGCTATTGAAATGATTCACCTACTGTGAAACAAGCAATAGTTCCACAGTCACTTGTTCATAACAACGCCTGACTTGTTAGTAGAGTGCCTTGCAAAAGTATTCATAATAATCAATAAATTATTATATTATATGTCACAATAATCAATAAATCAATTAATCACATGGTTAAGTAAAAAAAACTAATTTCCATTGGCATGATTTATCATTTATGTCTTTTTTTCTCTCTTTCTACCAAAACTGGATGATAAAAGTCTTAAGTTTGGTGATTTGGTCTCAACTAGCCCTTATTTTGAAGGACAGTTTTGTTTACAAAGACTTCAAAGTTGTTTTAGTTGTTTTATTTATTTTGGATATTTAAAATGTCTACCAGTTCCAGTGTTAAATGTTCATTAGAATTTAAAGTTTACAGATCTTTTAGAATGTGTTCTTGAATTATTATTTCTTAAAAATAATGTTACTTAAAATTGTCTCAAAACAACAACAACAACATTATCTTTTATCTCAATAACTTCTGAAACAATTTATTGTTTTTGTTATCGTGGCAGGCCTATTCATACCACACAATCATATTTTATGTTATTTTCCTTTACATTTTGTCACAGATCAATGTAAGCCGGTGATAATGAGGGAATCTGTTTGCACATGAATGACTGAGTTAAAGCCTCTCCATGCATTATAATTCTTCACTACAACGCAGAATAAAGCAGGACAGAATCAACCATCAAATGGCAGAGGTAGAGGTCGACCGTACTACCTTGTTTGTCACGTTGTGTAAAGATTTGGGGAAATAACTTCCAACCTATTTATGTTCTGCAAAAACAACACAAAAAGCCATACGGAGAGTAAATCACATATTATATAACAAACACACCAATGCTTTGCTAAGCCAGTGGGGCGCATTAGTTTGTTGAGCTAGTAAAATTTAAGTCTGCACAAATTATATGCAAAACAAAAAAATAATATGCTCCCTAAAAAGATTCAAAAAGTGTTTATGGATTAAGAAAAGAGATATGAGCTAAAGATGCTGGGGTTAAGCAGTGGAGTAGTTTGCCTAACAATCTTAAACTATGTGAAAACATGACTGTTTCTCAAACTTAATGTTTAAAAGTCCAACTCTGATCTCTGGATAAGGTCAGAGGTTTTATGCCTCTAACTACTTAGTTGTAACTCTAAACCGCTCTAATCCTTCCACTCATCAATATTCAGATTAGCATTTTAAAAATCTTTGATTCACAGTTTTACAACTCTGTTGGTGTTTTGCGTACAACTGCAATAAAATAGAAGTGGAAACCAAGAAAAAGTTGTTTTTGATCATAAGAAAGTTCCTGCAAACAAACCTTCCTGAGGCTTAGCATAGTTTCACAGCAGCAGGAAATGATCCATAATCCTTGGGAACGGGAGGACAAATCAAACCCTGTCTCGCACATTCTCTCCCCGTTCCCCTTCCTCTCTGCCTCACATAACCAGCTGTCTTGGCTCTAACATGCTCACAGCTGCCCAGATTGTTGGTCCCCACACATGATGAAGAGGGGAGCAGACGAGAGCCGGCTCTGCATCTGGGTCAGGTCTACTGGGCGGAGGAAAGACGTCTAACGGACATTTATTTCACCTACAGTTCCCCAACTTTCTGGTTTCGAACTGACGTAAAACAAAACAAAACAAAACGAGAAAAGGCTTTATTTGTACTGTTCGGGGCTGGAGAGTCTAATCCCAGGTTTCAGAGCAAAGCAACCCCAGCATCCAGAATAAAGGATCAGCAGCCTGGAGCTTGTATGGTCCTGATTTTAACTGAGACGGTTGCAAGCTAACAGTTTCCATCCAGCATTGGTTGGTGGCGGGGGAGAGTGGGTCCAGGCAGAGCGAGAGGATTTTTCCAGTAGCGTGTGGTTCCCTGCAGGAATGTGCTCTTTCAGTCGCCATGGAGAGGGAGACAGAGACTCCAACTCCTGCAGGACAAAGCCTTAACGTCGCTTGGATGGGTTTACAGGGCCCTTCATTGTGAACGGATTAAATAAATCAAGACTGGTGGAGAGCTAGCACCATGGCATTCCTTGCAGCGGCCTTTCACCTTCAACCAGACACACACAGATGGCCCTCACCACCCCCCACCACCACACGCACGCACACGCCCACACACCCAACCAGCAGCTCTATGTGGTTCTCCAGGATCAGAATTCACACTCTTATCACTTATTTACTCCGGTCCTGTTCCTTGCTTACAAATGTTGCTCCCATCTTTTGAAGAGTTACACCAAATAATTAAATACCTTTTTTTTTTTTTTTTATCATATTATGCATGCACTTTGCACACCAGTGTAGAGCTTGCCATATATCACCAGGTGTGTAAAAGCCAAGGATTGCACACTTAGGAAGATCAACAATAAACAGACACTTTCAGGATGTAAAAGGATTGAGAGAAGAAAACCATAACCTAGTTCAGTTCCTTTCCTTGGGACGTCAGGATATTCCTTCACCAGAAGGAACAGAAAGGTGAGCGCTACCACAAGCCGTGTGTTGTACAAACAGTTCAAGAGTCCTAACAGTTGCTCCTCATCCAAGAGACTCGCATTTCTGCTTAAAAACGTTCAACTTCTTCCCACAATCCAGAGTAATTTGGTGATGAAAGGGAAAGAAAAAAAACACAGGAAGAAAGAAAAAGAAAAGAAAGGGCAAAGTTGCGGGTGTGCCGCTCTTTATTTTCATGTTCTCTTCAAATAAAACATCAAAAGACTACAAAACCTTCCCGTAAGTGAAGAGTTGAACCCAAACCCAGTTTAGACACCGCAACCAATAAGAATGTTAAGAGACACACAGTGCAAACACATCACTCAGGAGGAAGGAGTTAGTTCTTTTGTGTGTGTGTGGGTTTCTGTTAGGAGGTGGTGGGACAACACACTGGAAGGGGGGGTTTGGTCTACCTGAACTTAGGTTGTAGTGGTTTAGCGGGTCGGCCACCCATGCACTGTCCGGCATTACACTCTCCATCTCCAAGTCTGCATGCAATCCCATGGACGGATGGACCAACAGACATTTGGATGGATGAATGGATGGATGGATGCATGGTTGGATGATGGAGGCATGAGAGAATCAGAGGGAGAAAAGCACTTTAAGTCAGATAACAAACCAGCCGTGTACGTTTTCGTGTGTACGAAGGAAAAACTAGCTGGATCTAACGAGTGAAGAAGCTGCACTGGAATCTAATCTGCATTTTTAAATAAAGTCATTTTGAACAACTGTGTGTTTATATGCAGGTGAGTGAGGGTGAATATTCAGACAGGCAGGTGAGGTGTGTATACCAAGACGCACAGGGGGGGAAGAGACTCCATGAAGCAGGCTGCAGGCCAGAGGAGGGGGAGGCTGAGGCAGAGGAGTCACAGTCAAAGGCAGCAAATTAAGACATGCTCAAAACAAACCAGCAAACATTATAAACAATGCAGTGAAGCAGCGCCGAGCAAACATTCAACACATCAGAGGGTGCTTTAACACTTAATCTGCTTTAATCTGCAGTAAGATGTTATTTAGATACAGCAGAGTAGGAGGGTCAGACTAAGAGAGTCATCAAATTACCAGAAAAAAGTTGATTTAATGAGAGCAAAGCTTCAAGATGTGAGGTGACCAATTCGTCTGGTTCGTGGTTCTTCCTTCGAAATGGACCGTTGTTTCAAAAAGTTCTGCTACTGATAATAATTTGATACTGACGTGTTAAAAGATTATGACCTAAAACGACACTAAAGATGCTCAACATTCCTTATTTTAATCTTTAATTATTTTTTGTGCAGGAGTTCTAAAATTACTACTTCATTCAAATATTACAACTTTATTGTCATATGACTTTTTTCTTGTATGATTACGACTTTATTCTGGTAATATGACTTTATTTTCATATTATTACAACTTTATTCTCCTATTTGACTTTTTTTCGTATAATTATGACAAGTCTGGTAATATGACTTTTTTACTCATATTATAATTTTTTCTCATATTATCACCACTATTCAGTAATGTTATGACTATTCTTGTATCATGGCTTTTCTGTCATTATTACAACTTTTTTCTTGCATTATTACAACATTTTTCTTGTATCGTTACAACAATTTTCTTGTATTATTACGCCATTTTTCTCATTCCTACGGCTTTACTCTCATAATGAGCTTATTCTCATAATATTACTTTGTTCTCATATTATTTCCACTCCGACTGTTGTATAACTTTATTCCCATTGGATTATAACTTAATTCTCGTAAGGTTTTTTTCTTCCTATATTATGACTTATTTCTTGTAATATGACTTCATTCTCGTATTTTTTTTTCTTAGTCTGGGACTAATACTCTGCTGTATCTAGGACATAAGGTTATGACTCGAATAAATAAATAAATAAAAAGAACAGAAAAATTAAAGCAACTTTTAAGGTATGCAAAGGATGCAACTGACCTGTGACTATTTTATGGCAAAACAGATGCAAAAATCAAACAGGCCCTGAAACATTTAAAAGCAGGAACCCAACTTGAGACAGAAGGGAGCTGTGGGTGTGCACGGCGACAGCGAAAAAGCAAAGCAGCAGTCTGGTTTAGTTAAAGTGGAGGAGGTTAGTAAAACCAGGTAACCTAACCTCTAAAAGGCCCGTTAACCTCTGATGATATTCCTAGATCCTCATTAGCTGTGGAACTTGGAGTGTTTTCATTTCCATTTCATCATTCCCTAACATTTTAGAGGGTCTGTGGTGGTTTGGATTCAGTCACCCACCATAAAGCCCAGTGGATGGTTGTGACAGTGAGTCACAGTCATGGATTTGGAAGGTAGGAGGCAGATTTATACAACACACTGCGCTTTGATCATGAATGGGTTTGGCATTTTGATGGCGCGCTCTTCCATTCTAGGACGATCTAATGCTAAACAGCTGCAGCTGATGGTGGGGTGAGGGGGGGGTGCCAAGGACAGTGGGTCTGTTTGTTCCCAACACAACGATCTGCACAGATTTTCTACATCTGAGTCAGTCTGATGTGATAAGATGGCTGTTTATGATCTATAATGTTGTCAATGGAGATCGATTATTATTAAGGAAACCTCAAGCCCACCCTGAAGCCCCCAGTCCAGAATGGATGCAGAGCAGCAGCAGTACCTGGTTTTGGCACAGAGTTGGTCATGGACTGTGGGACTTTATCGTTTATGAGCTCCACACACTCGCTGGGAAAGAAGCCAACCTGAAGGGAGGCAAGCGAAGAGAGAGCTGGAGTTAGTTAGAGAACATGAGGACTGGAAACACGAGAACTCATTTCATCTGCAGCTCATCTGTTTCAATCAGTTCCCATTCAGTCATCAGCCGTTACTCTGGTAATCTGCAGGTTTGTAAGTTTAGCGCGCAGAGTGTTACACGGTAAACATATAACATAATGATTCAATGCAAAAGAAGACATACTGTTGACAGGTGGGACAGGGAAATTACTTCCCTTCAACCATCTGTCCTCATTCAGGTCTGAAGTTCAAAAAAACTTCATTAGATCCAAATTTTAAAGATGCATTTTTACATAAGGGAAGAGATGATCAAAATAACAGACATTTCAGCTTGACCGGGTCTGACCAGTGAGCTGCAGGAAGGGTAGAAAAAATATTTTGAATGATGCTCTTACGTATTGCTAATGGGGGCAAGAATTTATCGCATCATTTATCATTTATCGTGATAAAACATTGTTTCATAAGAATTTTGATTTATCGCCGCCACAACAAATCCCGATTGTTTAAAATCCATGTTCCATGACAACATCAATGAATGTCAATAAATGTGAAAATATTATTAAATGCAGTTGCTGTGTGCAGTTTAGTGATACAAATCACATTTTCTTTATGTGACTAGTGTCCTAAAGAAGAATATGACAAAAAAAGAGCAAAAAACAAAGAGAAGCAGAACAAAGAAATTGTTCTTATCGTCACTTTTAACATTTTCAGAATAGTACCATAAAATATTGTGGTACTATTCTGAACCACATCATTTTGTATGTGCAAGTCAAATATTTCTAAGATCTACACAGTTTTTTTTTTTTTGAGTTCTCCAGGCTTATGTTCACAAAAAGAGCTTACATTAAATTTGTTAAACTGCAGGTGTGACTATCTAGTCAATTATTCAGCAGGTCATTGTTCATGTAAGTCAGGCCTGAATAACACCTGTTTCAGTGCATTTCAGATCTGAACAGAGAGCTTGGTAATAATGCGTTGAGTGTCACAGGAGAAGCAGGTGCACCGGTAATCTCTCCAAAGCCTCACACAAGGCGGATTTTTTTTTTGCTGTCTTCTTTTTTTTTTTTTTCCCCATCAAAAATTTACTTTGAAACATAATGCTTCTTTCTTGTCTCATAAAATCTTCAAGCTTTCAAGCCTGAGGCACAGACTGAAAGTGAACGTGGATTCTTTTGATTTCTGCCATGTGGTATGAGAGTACCTGAAAGCCATGCTTGCCCCTCCACCAAGTGGTGTCCTCTTTCGGGGGCATGTCAATCACAGAGACGATGTCCCCAACCTGCACAGAGCAACAGACAAGAAGAGGATCAACACTGTGAAGATATAAACATCTTTTCACTTCCTATTAATGCTTGCTGTCAGCTTTCCCTCTCTGTTCTCATGTACTACTAAATCCCTTTGCAGGAACCTGAAGTATTCAGAAAGTATTTCTTCTTGAGATTCTGGAGGTCCACATTAACAGAACCTTCAAGATACAATAAGTCGTGTGTTTAAATATTTAATCAAGCTAATCAAATCAGCAGAACACTATTCGGTTTTTCCAGAGGGACAGCTCCAAGACAGACAGATAAAGAGGAACCTGGATGTGAAGCTACGAGGTCAGATGTAGAACTGGTTTACTAATGATTATGACCATCACCTCAAACGACAGCTCATCTGAGGCCTGAGCGATGTAGCGCTTAATGACGTGAGCTGCAGCAATGGCCGGCACGTTGATGGAGGACTCTTCATGAACCAGCAGATGATTCCCCTTATTATCCACCTGGTCAACACACACACGTACGCACGCACGCACGCACGCACACACACACAATAAATATCATTAACAACATCAATGAACAACTAATAGATCACTACAAGGGGTTGAAATGTCTCCATAGTTTTTAGTTTGGACATATTTACAAAAGCAGCAATCATGTTTAAGTTTTACTTCATCTTGTTAAATAAAGTCAACTCCCTACTCCAGAGAAATGTAAGGTTTCCACACTCAGACCATCGTAAGGTTCCACTTACGTAAAAAGGCTGCTTTGGAAAAATTTATTGAGCGAGTACTTTATAGTTTCACTGTATATAAAAATAAGGCATTTCAAAGTCAAACAAAAGTCATGGACAAAGGTTTCGTTTTTTTTATTTTTTTAGGTTGAACAGTTTCAGATTTTTAAAATATATTTCTATGGCCTGCCAAAATTAAAATTTATGCTCACTTTAACATTTACAGTTCACTAGATCATCAGGGATATCAACCTCTGGGCCAAATCCTAACAGCCTAACAGATAGTGACCATGGTTTCTGTTTCACCATCTACCTTTTAAAAGCTGATCCCAGCTTCTCAATGAGGTTATGAGACCCCATAACATCAGGCTGCAACATACTTAGATCACCAACCTCTGCTTAAAATGGTGGAAAAAGTAGCTATTGAACAATGTTTTGATCCCACTCTTTTTTTTCCTGGCAGAATTGTTAAGTAGAATTACCCTTCAGGGAAACTACACCATCTGTTTTTCCATTGATAAAACAATTTTCCAGATCTCCAAAATATTCAGAAGGCAAATTTATTGGAATAACTAACTTCTTCTGGTGCTTTTTACAGATTTGCAGCCCATCTTTCCTGTTGTTCACAGACATAAAGGGCCTCCTGTTGTTTCCTGATGCATCCTGAAACCTTCTGCGATTTAAACCTCTCATGATAAAAAATATTTTATGAAGTGGCACATTCTTAGAGGTCGAGCCCTTCCATGTGATTTCAAAAAGACTTCTTCAGCTTCACATTGGCGAAGGACTGTCCCTTATATGAAAGCTATATACAGAGACACAGAATTTTCTCTTTGTATTGAATAAATAAGAGTCTAATCCCTGTTAGATTGACACCACACAAACCAAAGCAGAAAGGTTTTGGCCATGATCAGAATAACATTTCAGAAACAATATTAAGGTAAACCTTTAAGACAGAGCAGAGTTACCTCCATCCATGTGAGGGCGGGGCCACAGTTAATCTTGTTGTCAGCGATGGCCGAGAGTCGGGAGAGGTACGCCAGCAACATCTGGGAAACCGACTGGAGATGGAAGATAACAGCCGATTACTCCACCGTCCCTGTCGCCTAGGTAACTACCACTACTGTGTGATAAACGCTTTAACTGAAATGGGTGATCGGCTAGGTGAGAAGGTGCTTCCTCTCAATAAGAGGTTACATCTGCAGCAAACTGTTGGTCCTACATATCTCTAACCAGAAGGTTGTGAAGTTGAGATCGCAACTATTAATGCAGATTCACTCATTTTCAAATTTTGCGCGAACTTGCAATTTTCACTTTTCTGCAAATCTGACCAATCACCTACAAGTTTTCTGTATTTCCTTTTCTCTGACCAATCACTGAAACTCAGCTGAATATTGACCTATCCCCTTGGACCTCTGTTAATTTAATTTTCTGCTTCATGACGTCTATTGAAAGGCGAACCTGCGAGATTAAAGCATGTGTGATGCTAAGTGGCAACATTACGGTGCAGCAATTTGAACTCTTTTTGTAAAACCATTGGAGGTTCAAGTGCTTTTATATTTACAGTGACAGTTGATGTAAAAGGACGAGTGCAGCTCCTCCCTGACCAGAGGCAGCATTCTGTGAATGACACGCTTTTCTCAGGATTCAACACAATCAGAAACAGCTTCACTGGCTAAGACTGTGTGCAGAAACAAGGAATCTGACTTTGGGTTTCAAGCGCCAATAGAATTCAGGCAAAGTATAAATACATAAATTAAGGAAATAAACTAAGAATAAAGGAACAATATGTACTTGTGTTTGCAGGCATCTTTTGATAATAAGAAGGAGAAAGAAAACGATTGTTTTGACAGTGCAGAAATGGTTATTTCGCTTTCCAATAGAGCAGCTGACTACTCAGGGTGTGAGTGTGTGTTCATCAGAAACCATCTCTGTGGTGACTGGGTTGTTTTTAGCTGTAAAGAAATAAAGTTTTTGAAGTCACACAGGAACATGTGTTGTAAGAGAGGTTTTATCTGAGACGCTTTAATCTGGCTCAAAGTGGAGCTGAAATGCGTGAAGAAAAAATAAGAACTTGTGAGAGTATGAAGGTATAAAAGAGTTAGAGTTTAATTCTAAACCTTTAAGACAGAACTTTCATCTCAGTTCTGTCTTGAACTTTCACCTCAGGGTCCATTTTAATTGGAGGAAGTGGGCTCTGACATGGAGTCATTCATTTCCTAACCTGAACACTCGTCTTTTTCTACATCACAACACCAAACAGAAAGATGGATCAGACGAGCTCACCTCTGACTGGTCAGTCAGACTATCCAATCGGGGCAGCTCAGGCAGCTGGGAGAAGCGCCGGTCGTAGATGCAGAGATGCAGGTGTTTGTCCAGAACACGAAAATCCTCATAGCTGCGCTTCACAATCCAGCTCCGGCCCTTCAAGAACAGAACACACACACGCATGCACGCATGCACGCACGCGCACGCGCACACACACACACACACACACACCAGTCAGATCCACTGGCTGATTCCAGAGATAACTGCTCCTGCAGTTCTTATGCTAATGAAGACAATGATCCATGCCGTTACAAGATGCCAGGAAAAACACAGTCAAGGCAAAATCTGGGTTCAACAGTATTTTGTGTTTCAGGATCTAAATAATAAAGAATCTGTTCACAATAACTGTAACTTTGACCTCTGGTCTCAAATTGCCACACACTGTGTGTGTAGTGGCTCCTGACTCCAGCTGTGATTCTGCCCCAAACTCTTGAACTGACTTTGCAACCTCATGTCAAGGTTGCAGTCATACTTATTGCTGGTGCACCTTTAGCCGCTACACTTTTTCCTTCCACTTGATTTTCCACTAACATGCTTGTAAAAAACATTTTTAACTCGATCCTATGAAATATTTAACTTTTACTGAACAAAAAGTGGGTTTTTATTAGCTATAGCAATTATCTAAATAAACAAAGAATTTTTTAAATATTCAATTCCAAGCAGTACCTTGTGATACCAATACCGCTCACACTGATATTGCAGTGAAGACACAATTTATCTACATTGTGCAGTGGTAACCATTTTTATAAAATATACAAGTAGCAGCAAAATGGATGACTTGTCAAAGCATGATGTTGATGTTAATATGCGCCAAGAGCTGATCTTCTGTGTATAGTTTATCTATCCATCCTCTACTACAGTTAGTCAGACAACAACTGCTGGACTTGGCCCTGTAGACCTAAAACATCTAGACTGGAGGATCTGGTTGGTCACAGAAGGATCTGAAGATGACGGAGCCTCTCCACAGAGCCACACTGTTGTCACCATTCAGTCCTTTTCTGCTGCAGAAGTTTCATACCTCAAACAGTTCAGGCTCTCCAGTGGAAGTTTGTACTGGGATTCAGGAATTGTCTTCACAAATAAAGAACATCAGTAGTGGCTCAGACCAAGTGCAAACCCAGAGTTCCTTCCTCCAATCCCCTCCATTCAGTTTAACCTATTTCTAGTCAAAACAAAACCAGGATTTCAGAGATTTGTTCCGTTTGATCCTGTCAAAGAATCCCAAGCCCCCATGGAGGCAAACTCGAGGTAGAAAACATCTTCTGCTTTGATTTGCTAAAGAAGGATCTATTTGAAGCAAAGCCAGAACTTGTGGGACTGGAGCTGCAGAATGCAGCTCAGCCGACTGATCCTGGTGCCATTTTAAAAATGTTGGCAGGGAGAGACGCCACAGGGAGGACTCTGTGGGCTTTTCTGCTCCACTTTTCAGACGGTGCTCCTGCTTACTCCTCCTTTTTTGGGTTTGTGGCACTCGACCCGTCTCTCTGAACTACTTCCTCTATTGAGGGCTCAGAGTGCTCGACTCAAGGCCATGTTTATGCAGGAGGTTTTCTCCTCTTTTCCAAATAGAACTGGGGCAGATTTACAGGTTTTCCAACGGCTGCAAGGAGTTGAATAAATAAGGAACGACTTATGATACCTGAACAGAATGTGATGACGATCAGTAGCTGAATAAACACCAGAATAAGTGTGAATTAGCAGGATGTGTGTGCAAAACATGGCCAATATTCTGCTGTCAAAATTACAATTTAGCAATTTCTGTGTTTCCAATTAAGAAATGCAATCAAAATCAAACGTGAATAAGTTTGTTCATTAAAAAAAGAATCCTCCAACTTCTTCCTGTCGTCTTCTTCGTGGTTTGAACCAGCGGCAACATCCGGTTGCTGATCATGCGACTTGTGTAATGCAGTGAAATGTCAAATTGTGCAATCCAATGGAAGAACAGCTAGCGTCAGGTCTGCAGTCTTACCTGGCAGTAGATATGAACCAAGTACACCAGCTCTTTGGACTCATAACCGTTCCGTGTCACTTCACACTGCTCATCTCCCAGGGTCAGCTGAAAGATCAGACAAGCACACAGGTGGGAACGTTAACACGTCTCCATCTGAACAATAAAGATTCAGATCACAAGAACTGGATTATTTAGAGCCACACAATATTCAACAGATCTGAAACTACAAACCTGGATTTAACCGATATACAGAATGCAGTAAATGATCTTATTACAGTGTTTGTGACGGTATTTCATTTTATCTGGTAAGAAGTACCTGCTGATCTCAGGATATACCACTACAGGTTGAAGACTACACTGATCTTTAGACAGTACTTAAACAGTTTGGTCTCAGTTTGTCATCGGTTTCCTGATCTTTAAAAAGCCTGACTTGCCGATTTTGGCTGATACAGATTTTTTTATCTGAAAAGTTGCTAAATATATAAACAAAGTCAGTAAGGTGGCAACAGTGGGGTGACTGCTGTTAGTCGAACGCGTTCAGATGTGACCGGGGTCGTCTGTCCGTCAGCTCTTTCTTACTGCAGGTAAAAAGGGACAATAGCTGAGTTTCTATTACAAATGTGGGCAAAACTTTTTCAATATTCTGCCCAAGTGAAAAAAACAAAATTTCCTCATTGCTGTGTTTCTATTAAATAAGAAACGCACTTAAAACCAAAGCATAATAAGCTTGCTAAGTCATTAAAAACCATGGCCGCGATGGATGTAAACATTAAATATTTTAATATTTCAGCCACACCAATCTCCGCAAATTAAGAAAATCTGGGTTGACAAAACATAAAAATACCTGTCAGGAGTCTCCTGCTGGTAGAAATGGTTTAGTGGAGTCACATGACCAAATTATCATACTGCAGGCTAGCGGATCCTAGAAAATGACTCCAAATCTTAAAACCAGTTGATTTGGTGGTAACAGATCATACAGCCAGAAGGCTCCACTTTGTGCCCAAAAGAGTTGGATAGGAAATTTCAAAATAATGTTTAAACTATTCTAATTGGTAATGTATGAGTGGAGCGCAAATTTCAGACAATTTTTGAAGGGTAACTGTGTGGTAAGTAGCAAGTCTGTGAGTTTGATCCCACTTACCCATCCTGCGTGCAGCAGTTTATTGGCAGGACACTGAACGTCATGTTGTCCACCAATATGCTGGTGGATGCTCATCATTTTGCCTCTTTGCCCTTTCTAGTTTAAATTATTTTGTACTTTCACATCAGGCAAAACCTCCTAAAGCCATCTGGTGCAGGATGTTTCAGATCAACTCAAATAATCTACAAAACTGATTGTTTAAATTGAGCTGCAACTGTATCGTCATATGGTGTCATATTTTAAAAAACACTCACATTCACAATGAATGTAAATAGGGTTTAAAACAAAGTTTTGAGAAAAAATACAGTTTAATAAAATGGTGAAATTGGAGCATTTCTGTGACTAATTAAACTCTTCATATATGAAAACTACATGATGAAATAAACCAACACAAAGTGCTTAAAGTACAGGAGGATGAAATGGATAAAAATGTGAATGTTTGAAATGAAAGCACATATTGGTGAGGGGCTGAACTGACCCAGATCCTCTGCATGTCGGGGTGTGTGTGTGTGTGTGTGTGTGCGCGCGCGTGGTTGAACGACTGCATGTGACTGGTAATGTGAAAGCACTTAGTGGTCAGTAAGACTGGACAAGCTGCAACCAAATGGAGTCCATTTACTATTAACGTTGTGTGAATCTGTGTTTGTGTGTGTTGGGGGTAGAAGCGGGAGAGGTTCCAAAGTGAGCGAAGGAAAAAGACATCTGTGTGTTTGTGCTCCCATTTGAGCAAACCTCAATCAGACGCAGTTGTCTATGGTAGATATACAGTGAATAGAGCCTTCACATTGCAACAATGTCCTTTCTGTGGTCGTTCTCTGCTTTCTGACAACATAGCATGACAGCAATGAGCCAATTATCTTGGTTTTACATAGATGACTGAAAGTCTTCCTGTTTTCAGAGAAAATAGTGAAGCAACAACAGAAATGGCCCAATTGTTGGAGACATTTAAGAGGAGTTGACCGCATCTTTCCTTAATTTCATCAGAATGAATGTTGGGTTTGAATGGAAATAAAGAGAAGACGTCATCGCGATGCGGAGATGTTGCTATGGACATCCTCTCCAGAAGCTTAAACTGACCCACCTAAACATTATGTCCCACCTGGACCAATCGAAGGACAAATACAAGACAGTCATATCGAGATACAAAAAATAAAAGTTAAAAAGCATAAAAAGAGCATCGCAGACCTTAAGTGACAATCAATGGCCTATATTTGAGGTCCTGTTCCACTGTGCCCCAAGTAAAGGTCTCCACAGACCCAACACTGTACCAGTCCTAACGCTGGTCCTCTGTGTTACCCTCTTGGAGACCCTATGCTGTGTCCTGTGGCAAATAATCAGGCATTATATGCCAATTATTTGTCAAGCTGGTTGTTTTTAGCTTGACAACCAGAAGCTGAAAAAATATCTTTTTCCACTCACTGAATGTCTCATAGGTGATACCAGGTTGCCAAAAACAATCATTCTTCAGTGTGAACATTGTGGACAAGATATTGGATCCAGAAATGGTGGCAGAGAGGCTCCAGAATTATTTCATCTTTAACCCCTTTCCGACAATGCTTCCACCATAAACATGAACTGTACATTGAATGAAGCTGACCAGCAAAGATCGACGAGGTTAGCGGCTAAACAAAGCAGCATTCCTCCACCAAGGGATCTTCCATAAGGTGTAAACCCCACACAGTGCATGTGTCCAGATCTCAATGCAGGCAGGCTGTCTGAATGGATTCAGGGTTTTAACTACGAACAAAGATGCTGTGGGTCATCTTCAGCAACAGATTCTGCTGATAAACATATTTCTCCAACCAGACGGACACTGGGGGGTCGATACGAGGCCTTGGTTCTGAGCTGCTGTCCTCCATTTGATTTGTGCCACATTACCACATCCCTCCTTCTGCAGTCCTGCATTACACTTTACAACTCAATGTTCACGTTATTTACACAGAATCATAAGCAAGTGTAGATCACAGAATAAAAGGATGATCTGAAACAGGCTTTTGTATTAAAAGATTAATAAAATCATGTTTTAAAGCGTCTGCTTTCACAAAGGGAACACCGCCGTCTGTAAATAACGACTGCTTACAACAAAAAGACCTGGGGCTGTTCTTAAATCTAATATTAAAAAAAGTCAGGTTTGGCAGGTCAACGCTCTACAAAAACAAACCTGTCAGAGATCATAAAACACCCACAAAATTGGGATTAGTGCATGTTTGGCTCATTCTTCATGAACCACCTATGGAAGTGCTTCACGTTGCCTCACAGACACAGCGGCCTAAACAGAGAAAGCTCAGAAGCATTTTCAACATCATCTCATTGACCTTTAGGTCAACTATGTATTATAGGATGCTGACAGAGTTTTTGAAAGCAGAAACTTCAGGGGAAAAATAAATCAGAAGTGCAATTTTAACCATCCAAAATGCAAAATCTGACTTAATCTCTGGTTCATCAAAGTATTTATATAGAGAGAAACATGAACAACAAATCAACCATTTTGCCAACAGCTCCATCTCTTTTTCAACAGAGGCTGACGGGACTGTTTCCCGCCAATAAATAAGTCAACCATCTATCCAACTCTGCAAAATACAGTAGATACCGTTGAACTCAAGGCAAACACACTTCCAACTCCAGGTCTTGGATTTTCATCTGCTGAAACAGCGTTAAGAGAGATTTTTGTAAAGAAGCCTACAGAAATGTTCTGCTGCTTTGAAGGTCCTAATGACCTCCATCGTTCGTAAATGGAAGACATTTGGAACCACCAGGATAATTCCTAAACTAAACTCAGCATATAGGGAAGAAAGGTCTTAATAAGGGAAATGACCAAGAACCCAATGGTCATTCTCTTAGAGCTCCACAATTGCTCTGTGGAGTGACTTTACCAAAAGACAGCTGCAGGACTCTCAAATCATTAGGATTAAAATTCTCTGGTCTGATAAAACAAAGGTTGAACTCTTTGGCATTAATGCCAGGTGTCATGTTCAGAAGAAATCTGACACCAGACATTTTATCAGAGGAAGCACAGGCATGCCAGATTTCGAAAAGGAAACTATTTATGACATGTCGTAATTTCATTCAGGCTGCTACTTGATTAGCAAGCTAACATAGGATAAGGCCACAAAGCTGATGTTTTATCTTCTGACGTTTCAACATCACTCTGTCTCTTGATTTGGAAATGTTCTGAGTCTATTGACAATCTTACAGTTAAAGTAAAGGTCTTCAGTCTCCGGGGAATTTCTAAAGTAACATGCTAACTGCTAGCACAAGATGCTAACCTTTCATCCTTGTTTCTCGCTACGTTTCCAGAAATGGCAAACCTGATTTTTTGATGTCTACTATGAATGATAATGTTAGAAAAAAACAAACACAATTTCAATGTTATTTATTTGTTAAAGGATCAGGTGAAACCCAGCAGGTTAAAGGTTTCCAAAAACTGGACATCAATAATGACCAGCTTTAGTTATGGAATGCTAATATAATTAGCACACGAAAAACAGCATTTAGAATATCCAACAACTATAATAATACATTTTCTGAAACATTTAGAAAGGCTAATTGCTAGCTCAGCTCATCACAGAGTTGGCCTCTGTGGACTCCTGTAGTTCAAGTTGCACATCTGGAAACAGAATTAAATCACCACAAACCTCTTTGGATTTACAAAAAACTTCACATCCTTGTTGCTTTCTCAGGATATTCTCTCGAATCTTTTCATCAATGTTTACATTTCTAGAAGAAATTGATAAGTATGGTAGAAATCTTAGCCAAGTTCATAAATAGTGATGAAGAACAACTCAGACGGGTCAAAGTGTTAATGAAGTCGTTTTAAACCTACACATAACTAAATATTTGTTTATTATTTTGTTGAGCAAAGATCTGCAGAATGCCACCATATTTCTCCACCTCACAGTTTCACACTTTTTTACCTACACAGATGAGAGAGCCCACTGAATTGCATCAGACTTGTGTAATAAGAAAAGAATTTGGATTTTTCTGGTACGATCTTTAGTGGAAAAAAAAAAAAAAAAAGCCAAGCAGTTCCTCCACTTTATGCAGGACGACGACAATCTGTGTTTAGAACCAAAGGGCAAAGCCACAAACACAAACATCTGCCACACTTACTGCGGGTCGAGTCAGGTTGCACTCCTAGCGGGTGTTCATTCCCTTCAAAGTCAGCACTTTCACACTCGGTTTGATCGCTCTTATCGCTTCAGCACCTGTCCCCAGCACCATTCCCACTGCGTCTTTCTCTACAGACAGGATGGACATGAAGGAGCCTTGTTTTCCCGCAGCAGGGTCCGACTCTCAGCTCTGCGCTCTCTTTCCCGTTACAGCGCAGGCTCTCCTAGCGTGCGATTCAGAGACAACAATATCACCAGCAGCTGGTGTTGGAGGGCAACCGGCGGTGGAGCGGTTTGCTGGATTCCTCAGTGGGACAGCTTTCATCTACTCCATTTTCCCCTCTTTTCCATCCAACCATTGTGATACCTCATCCTCATTTTTATTTATTTTCTTTAAACATTCACCTTCTAGCTGGCGTCCTTTCTCTCATGGCTCGCACCCAGCACAAGTTTGACACCCAATCTGCTCAGCAGCAGCGAAGAAGAGGTTACACATAATCAAGAGGAAAAAAAAGAAAGAAAGAAAAGATGTTTCTATTTAGTTTTGTTCCCGGCTGACCTGACCGTCTGCTTTCTGTGTCCCTCTGCCACATGCAATTCACTCGCTTTTTCTCCCCCCCCCACGTCTCTGACATGCTGGCTAACCCCTCCCACTTCTCCCCCTTCAGCCCTTCTCCGGTTTGTGTGTTCGCAGGACAAAGAACGATGGAGGGAGAGAAAGAGAGAAGCTCCAAAAAGAAGCGGGGAAAAATGAAGGGAGGGGGTGCTTTCTGTCCTTCCACACGTACAGACCAGGGACTACCTTTTTAATTACTGCGTAGACTCAGTTTCAGCTGCCTTTGCAGACTCCAAGAGAGAAATAACCATGGCGACAAAACATCCACAGAATATATCACCTCAGCAGCCCTTTGCTCCGGTCACAGCCCAACATCTCAACCGATTACAAAGAAGATCACAAGGAGCAACTGCAGACTTGCAGCTGAACAATCAGCATCATGATATAAGAGCATGTAATGTAAGCAAAGAACTGCTTGGATGTAATATGGAGTAGATTGTTGGATTTGAGCCTGCATCCTGAATCTTTGCAGCAACAGCACAAACACAGTAAGGCTGAAACGATTAATCGCAATAACTGATTATCGAAATAATTGTCAACTGATTTAGTAATCAACTAATCATTAACTGAAGTACACAGACTCAAAAAAAGTCATTTGCTTAAAGAAAGAACGTACTCTGAGCAGATCTTTTGCTATCCAAATATTAATAAAAAATATAATCAACAGATCACCCCTGCACTGTACTGATGTTAAGTCAAACAGAAAGACCTAAGATTTTTCCAACGGTCGAAGTATTATTATTTTTTTTAGCTGCACACACATCCTTTGTTACAAATGATGAAACATTCACTACTGCTGTTATTTCATTTAGCAATAAATGTTTATGTTCTTATCTAAAAAAGGAATCAGATTATTTGTTTATTTGCATTTTTTTATGTATGTCAAATATTGTATTAAAAAAGCTTCAGGTTCTGAAGAATGTGCCAATGTTTTTATCCAATTAATTGTCAGAATAATAAATACCATAATTGATTATTAAAACTATTTTAATTGTTCATAGGATAGCATGTTTGTCTGGTATGAAAGTACAAAATAAGTCGAGCTACAAAGGGCAAAGAGGCAAAATGACGAGAATTCACCAGCAGATTGGTGGACAACATGAACTACTGGACGCAGGAAGGAGAGCTGGGATCAAACTCTCACTGTTCCTTTTCTTGTTTAAAATAGGAACTGAATTGTTGGTCTATTTTTATCTTTTAATGTACGTATAATACAAAAGAGGCTTGAGTGGCCGATTTGATTAATCGATTGTCAGAGTAATTGATACAATAAACGATTACTTAAATGTATCGTTAGATACTGTACATCCTTAGAGTCCACTAAAGGAAGTTTATGTTGGTTTGTTTTGGCAAAGCGATACAAAACGATACCTGTGTTCTTTGCTCTGTGGTATCAGTCAATATTAGTCAAAGTAAAACATGATAAAAGTGCACAGAAATTTATTTTCATGTTGCCGTTTAGCCCCAATGGGTCTAGTTGAGAGCTGATGTCTGGGACCAAAGAGTCAACAGAATTGGCACAAAGTGTTCAAAATTGCATATCTATAGTTAAAAAGATAATACATCATTAAAAGTATTAGATTTTCTTCCCTCATCCTTGTATGAAACCTATTTGTAATTCATTGAGATTGAGACATGGGCAAACAAGAGGTAGAAGTAAAACACCTGATGTTATCCGCCATCTTGAATTGGAAGAAGGTAAAGCTAGATGATAAAGATTCTACCAAACTCTGAAAAGGTGAAGCTGATTGCAAAGTTCAGCCAGCAATTACGGTGAAGGATCCATGGCCACCAAAAGTTATTGAGAATCAGGGCTTTTGTATGGCGCTCCTTAGATCAGGGATGCACGATATAACATCGGTATCAGCCAATATTGGTCATAGTAAAACATGATAAAACTGGACCAAAATCGACAACCGATATTTATTTCCATGTTGCTGTTTGTTTCTGGAGGGGTAATGGAGGAGGTTGGTCGTGTGGTATTTGTTGATATCATGTGGCAGTGATACGGGACAGAATTATGGGGAGTTATTTCAAGATGTCAAAAGGATAGTGAAATATATATATAAAATATTGGTAAATATCAGTTAGACATAACAGCAATGTTAATACCGGATATCGATAATGACCCAAATTTTCATATTGTCGCATCCCAACTCTAGATGTAATATTTCACGTCAGAGCTACGTTACTAAAGAACCAATCCAGAGCTCAAAGTAACAGGCAAATAAAATAGCTCTAAAATAGGATGCATGGAAATTCATTCCCACGAGTTCTTATGTCATCATAACTTTACATATTCAGTGAGCATGTTGAGTCATACAGTGGAGGTGTCAACAATTTATTTATAATCGCATCTTAACCTTCTGAGTCATAATCGAACCAAAACACCAAGAGCCTAAAGATTCCAACCACTAGTGTCCTATTTTTTGGATCTAAGCTTGTAGATGTAATTAATTTCTCAGAAACAATCTGTTTATATGTTAAAACTGTCAGAGGCTACTCTTCTCCATCACCATAACTGTATGCTAATATGGATACATACACTGTTTGTGAAGAACACTTTCTGTCATTCACTCTGCAGATGGCGATTTAAATGCCAACAGGAAAAATGAGAAACATTGAGACAAGACTTAGAAAAAAACTAAAGTTCATTATTCGACTTGATAGACATTGATAGATTCAACAACCAAATAAATTTTAAGTCCAATACAGGACAAATGCTGCGTTTTCATGAAAAATGTGTGCAAAGATTTGATATTCCACTATCTTAAAAAAAACAACAATTTCGCAATTGCAATGTTTCCATTAAATAATGAATGTGATTATGATTAAAATCACACATGAATATCTTTGTTCACGAAACAAGTCATTAAAATATACATCCTGCAACAACTTCCTGACAGCCTCTTCATCTGGTTGATCACATAACTCGTGTGATCAAGTGTTTCCATTGGAGTTTAATAGAGAATTAGGTTAATTTCACTGATGATTAATGACTTTTTGGAAGAAACAAGAAAAAATAAACTGAGCTTTTATGTAGTTCATATTTCCCAATATACAGTTTCAGGTAAACCATCTTTAATTAAACATCTTTTTGTTTTGATTCCTGGTGCCATTAATTGTACCTTCATAAAACATTTTGTAAAATCTTAGTCACAAGAAACTTTTAAAACATTCTTCAAAAAAAAAAAAAAAAAAAGTTAGGTGAGCAATATTGGCCTAGTTTAAAATGAATGGCACAGCATTGGTCTCGGCACGATAATTTATGGTCCGGTGTATTCAGGAGAACCTTTCCACTGCCAGCTGGACTCTCATTGGGCAGGCGGGTTTTAACTCAACCGCCTAACGTGGCATCATACTAAAGCAAGGATAAAGTGACTCAGTAGTATGTCTCATGCTTGTTTCAAGCAGTGATGGTTTACTGTCCTCCAATAAATAAACTGTATTGTGTGACACCAGTAGCTCCACCCTAACCGTACCATACCACTCACCAACTTGTATCCATGGCAGCAGCTCAAGAGGCTTTACACTTCTGCCTCAATCCTGACATTACTTTCGCTGTATGCTCATCCATCTATGCACAGCGGGTTGTTTAAACTGCCTGAATGCTAAGAAAACTGTTCATCTCCCCCAGAAGAATTTTAAAAGATCCATACATTATTTCTGAAATTTATTTTAAATTTACACCAGCAAACCATCCCAGCTGGCCTGAACTTCAGTCTCTGAAACCCCAAGAACTCCCCCTGCAACCCACCATGTGCAGTGGAAAACAGGCGTAGTGACAGCACTCGCTGCCGGGCCAAAGCAAGCTGTGCATTACCATTAGCTGAGATTTCGCTCACCCCAGCTGCCCTGGCACAGCTTTGAATCTCACTACCGTACGTCTGCTTATGAAAATCAAATGATAATCCAGTGATGACCCAGTTTATTCAGCCCACTGCTTCGCAATACAAAAGACAGGTTGGACAGGATGCGCTCTGATGTCCAGGAAACCTAATATAGCGTACCCAAGCTGCTAATGGGTACAAAATAAACTGTCTTAACTAAAGGCAAGAATGCACATTTAAAACTAAATCTAATTTTCTAAACTTTTACTAGAACAAACACTCAAATGTTTGTACTGATATGGAATTTACTTGCCAAAAACCCTTTAAGAGTACAGTGCAAGTTGAGATTTCCATTTTGTCTTAACAAAAGGTTCCTACGCAGTCTGGAAAATTATGGAGTTTGATTCAGGACTGGTTAAAAATACTGGCAGCTTTTTAGAGATCTCAGGTTCTACCTCGTCTCAAATAGATTCACAGGGAGATGGATTTTTACTATTTATAACACCAAAAAAAGCTAATTTAAAATGCTAAAAGCAGTGTAAAGTCTCAAATCCATAATCTTCTCTGTTTTAAAACAGTTAAGTCTACAGCAACTCCTCACACACAAAAAATATGTTGTCACCTCTCCTTTTAGCAAGGAGGCTAAAAAAACAACCAAGCAATTAAGGGCATTTTTATATCAGCTTCTCTCCATCCATAGCTCTCTGAGTGGAATAGGCTAACAGACAATTACTGGAGTGTCTGACAGTCACTACAAGTAAAGCTTACCGGACACACACACAGCAGACAGCAGGACCAGTAGCTAGAACAGCTTGTCAAATAGCTCAGGCTAGTTAGCATGGCCACCGATGACAGTGGATAAACTGCTTTTCTGCAACAGTAAGTTGCTTCTCCATCATTGGAACATTTAGCAGCAAGTACATGAGGATTATTGGGAGAGGTAAGACCCTCCTCCTGGCTCTGATTGGTTGATTTCGACAGGGACGACTCAGCAGCGGTGCATTTCTTCAGACAACAGTAGAAGTTCAGAGACAAAATCAATCTGGTCACAGATTATCTGTCTTATATCAAACTGTTACGACATGCTGACGGTTTTAATAAATATGTGAAACATGTTTTTTTTTATTTATTTATTTTTTTAGAAAAGTTACATTCGTCAGCTTTAAGCAACTTACTTTTCTGCATGTGTATTAAACGTTTGTCTTTGGGTTGAAGAAGTCAATTAGAAAAGATTTAAAGAAAGAAATCTTTCTTTTTAATATCTGTTTGGTGCTCCGTATGGATAATTTGGATTGGCAAAATCATATTTGTTGCTTCAGTAGAACTCATTTATTTCTGTCCTGGGAAGACTAACCCACTTTGTCAATGTCACTTCCTGGCAGAGCTGTATGTTTTAATGTGTGTACAAACCTAGATGTGTAATTGTGCTGTAAATGTGCAAAACTCTCAGATGATCTCTGGTCGCGTTGTGTCTTCATATTCCCATGAGAGTCAAAGTTGGCAGGAAACAAAACAGACCTCATGTTAAGTTGGAAATTGGTCTCATGTCATCACATTCTGATACTTCGTGCTCTGTTCTACCTCTCTCCGCCATGTTGTGCACCTCATCTGTTATAATAACATGTCACAGTTATTATAACTCGTGAACACACCATGGGGTTAGAGACTAAAGCCGTGTGGATGGCAGTTTGCAGTAGGAGAATAATGGCGGAAGTTTGTCAGATTGCAGAAGAGCAGAGCAGGCGGAGGTAGAATCAGGCCGCCTGCAGGCCTTTGCTGCAGTGAATGGGAGCTGCAGAAGGAAGTGCGAAGGGGCTATATCTAAAATCATTACTTAAGCTATAAAAACGGATTGGGTATAGGACTCAGGAGTGCAATGGAATCTAAACGGAGCGCGGTTGCTGAAAGCGGGGTGAGATCATAGCTTGGAGAAGGGACACCAAATAAATCTGATTACTGAGGTGTGCATACACAGCTCTGCTTAAGGATAGCTGGAGCACAATCTAACACAGATTAACCTTTGTTAGGGAACTAAGTGGGTCTGAAATGGATTTCCACATAAGTGCAAAGAGTATACAGTCAATGTGTGCATCCTGCTAATTCAGGCCATTCTGCACACTGGTGGTAACCATCCATTATTATCCTGTTGTGTCAGATAAAGAACAATAAAAAAAAAAAATAAAAAAAACTTAAAATGTAATTTTCTTGACCCACAAATCATGTTGATGAGTCAGGTAAAGCAGAGTAGCGGTCTTCCAGATGACTTATCAACCCCCTAAAGTGCAGTTCCTCCAAGCAGCCGGCTCAGCAGTTAAAACATTCCAACATTTAAGCACGTTTCCCACCGGAGCTGGTGGTAATAAATCAGTCTACTCGGGCTGCAAACGTTACAAGAAGACAGAGCAAACAGAACGGTGTGAGCAGGTCATGCTTATTGTTGATTGACTAAACACTGTCATGGAATAAACTCCTAAAACTCTGGAACGGAGGTTTGCGTAGAACAGATAATGTCATAAACTGAAAAACATCAACGCTGAGCCCGTTTTCATCGACCACAACAGTGCCTAATGAGTGCTGGGTTTTGTGCTGCTTTGTCCGCAGTGGAGCTTTAAGAACCTTTCAACAATGACCACGAGGCACAAAGACCGAGCTCTGGCCAAGCTTTTGTTTTCCCCCACCGAGAGCAGAATGACTAATAGTTACATCACTCCCAGGCCTCTGGATGGACATGTGGCACAGGGTTTGATATGAGAGAACGAGGCTCTCACCTTCTCAAGAGACAAAATCTCACCAATAACTCCAGATAATATCTGGAGTTACAAAATCAGATTCTCTTTATTGACTTGTGTCCTTTTTCTGAAGGCTGAAAGCTGTTCGCTATGAAGAGGTATTAAAAATAATAAATGGGGTCCCACTAGGGGAGGGTCTTCCACAAATGCAGATGATGGCTGAAGATGTATAAAATGGACTGTATGTTAGAAATCAGAAGGTAGAAGACATGTTAGCTGTACACTACAAGGAGAGTTGGGGGTTTGTGGGTGCCAATCTTCATTACAGGGATGGCTGCTTCCATACACGCAACCTGCTACTCTGGCTGACCGACACCCGTTCGGACTGCTGCACTGCGGTCAACATGAGGGGAAACTCCATCACAGCTGTTAACTCCGTCATGATTATTGTTTTCTGTCGGATCGAATTCCAACCCCTTTGTTCTCGTGCATTAAAGATTTAATAGCTCAGCCAATTATTTTCTTGGAGTCACATGAGGTTGTTAACAAGTGTCAAATTATCTCTCACAGGGGTCTTTATTTACAGCTTTGTTCATTTTTTAAAGAATCAGGCACTGGCAGTACAGTGTTCCTATTGAGATCGGCTGTGAAACGTTAAATATTCCAAAAGGTAATGAATAAAAATACCATGAAAAGTTCCATATTTTTCGGCAGACCTGTTCAATGTCATTTACTCATGATCTGACAGTTGATTGGATATCAGTGAGTGATAGCCAATTTCCCTTGATAAGCTAGTCAGATAAGTCCCTGTTCAATAAATCCATCAGACTCAGTAAACACATCGACTCAACAAAGTCCATAAATATTGATTAAAAAATAGGTACATAGGAATGAATGCATAAATGGAGAAAGTTTTTTACCTGCTTTATTTTCTATTGAATTTAAACAGGATTTAGGTCCATCAAGGAACTTACCCTACCCTTTTTTTTTTTTTTTTTTGCAGTTAACTTCGGTTATGGAATTAAAAGCAATTTTAAGCAAATTTGTTGGTATATGTTGTGGCTCTTAAGAAAATTGGAATTGGCTGGTCATACCTGGAAGGAAATCAGAAATCAGTATCAGTCAGAAAAAGACTGATGGGTTGGACTGCAAATTATCAGAACTGATTTCATTTCAGAAAATGTGAATGTAAGGTAGCTCATGTTTCTTCTCCAAGGACCTTATAAAAATGAGGATGCAAAGCAGAATTCTCCCAATATTCTCATCTGTGGACAAGTCAGGACTACAGGCTGGCTTGGCAGAGCAAACAGTGGATGACGGGACCAGCTTACATGGTAGCGTCCATTAGTAATAAAGTGTTTGAAAGCTTTGAGCTCTGTGTGCCATCGGCAACAGGACGGGGAAAATGTCTGGCTGCAGATTTGCTGCATGGAAGAGCAGAACCGACTGGCACGGAGAGATATTAGTGAAGTCAATAAAGTTATTGTGACTGAGGAGGCCTATCAGCAGGTTTAATACAGTCCCAGGCCTGGAAGAGTGACAGGGAGCTGAGGAGATTAGCCAGAGTGCTGTCACTGCTCCAGGTCGAAGGAACAAGAGCAGGGATTCCTACAGCGCTCTAAAGGACATGTTTATGAATAATATTCTTAGAATATTAAAGAAGAAAAAATTTCCAGTGAGAAAATTACTGTTGTATTTAGTGTTTCTGCTAAACACTGTCTTTTTGTAGTAATAAATGATTTAGATGTTACTGCATCAAAAATTTTAAAGCAATCAATCTCCTTTATTATTGTTTACATCCAAATGTTCCAGCCTGAACCTTTGTGGTACGCCCGTGAATCTGACACACATGCAACACAGGTTTTTCTTGTATTACTAAATTGGTTAAATTTATTTTCAGAAAGAAACTAGGAGACTTTAACTAGGTCTCTGACATGCTGCCAGAATAAGCTGCAGCATCAATATTACTGTCGGTCTATAACCATTTACAATTGCACAATACAAAGCACATGTGCACTGACAGTGAGAGTGCACTTTACCTCCAACCACACGTAAAATAACATGTTTGCAACTCAATAAGGTGGCCACACTGGGAGTGGGAGCGGGCCCTGCTAAGATGACAGGACTGCAGTATGCAATTTACTCCAGGAGTGCAGCTGCAGGTAAACGCAAAGATTACACTGGAGAAAACCAGCTCCAATCAGTTCAAGATTTCACAATTACTGCTGCAGTAGGAGAAAAGATTACACGACAGGAAGAATAAAATATATAATAATAAAATTTTTTTTAAAAAAAACAGAGCAAAGCTGAAAGAAGATCAGGTAAGGAGGGAATACCACAAAATGTTACACTGCTTAGCATTTAGTAATACAAGAAAAACCTGCAAAAGCATTCACAACTCTGAACCTTTCCACATTAGCTCATGTTACAACCACAGGCGTTTTCTATTATACTGGGGTTTAATGACAGAACTGTATTATGAGCTACATGCAATCATCACATATTGCAGAAACAAGAAAACAAGACCAGCAGCTGGAACTGCAGTAGGAGGAGGTTTTACCGTGTATCGATTCAAGGGGTTTAAACTCTGTTAAAAGACAAACCTCAGATTTTCTCAGATTTGGATTTTGAAAAATCTGCAACAAACAATTCATCAATTATTCAAATGATTAATTGGAAAAACAAATTGGAACATATTGAAGATTTTTCATGTAACCATTTAAGCCTTTTTATACAATATTTTTTATAAAAATATGTTAGAAGAGGTAAATACGGTAAACAAATAATTCAGCTCATTTTTTAAACAAGAAGATTTTATTGCCAAAAGTACAACGATATAGTGTACACTTGGTCACCTGTAGATTGATTTTTGCATTAGCCAATTAATAATTGGAAAGAAAAAGGTACTTAAGGTGTTTTTACACAATTTGAACCGACAAAGTTAAAACTGTTACCCGAGTAGTTATGGGTAGAACATAGTTACAGACAATGTTTTTTTTTTTATCTTAAATGCTAAATATATATTTTTGGTTGAGTTTTGGCTCAATAACTGCTTTGAGGGTGTTGTTTTTCAGCAAATATCCTTTTTTAGAGTCTGTATACTCCAATAATTACTAATTTAGTAAAATTGATTAATCGCTTCACCCCGACTGTCTTGTTCCTTCCACAGTTATGAGCCGTTTTGTACTAGAATATAAACAACATTAATGTTTTTGGTTTTAACCTGAAACCAAATGTGGAAAAGTTGAATACTTTTGAAGCCACTTTAACTGCATCCAAAACAAAGTTCTAAGTTGAATGTAAAAAGAGCTTTCCATGGAAGCATTGCTCTGACTCATAGCTCTTCTGATTACTTATTTTTTCAGAAGAAATTATAATAATAATAAAAAAAAAAAAAAAAATTCCAACAAAGGGGCCAAAAACCAAAGCTGAGGTAAAGTCTAAACGCTGTCCAGGACAGATTTCACATCAAGTCTGAAAGTCTTGACTCAGAGTGAAAATACTAATGTGGATTTTACAGTTGAAAAGTATGTCCAAAGTTCACTCTGGCCTTTTCTGATGATTTATTTTCTTTTAGTTGTTCAGCTTTGACGGCTGGAGGCAGAAACTGAACCCTGAAAAACAAACTTCACCACTGCGTCCTGCAGGCTAATCAGCAGCCATGTTTTTATCCAGCAGAGGAGTTGAGCTGTTCGTGTCATGTCATCACTCTAAAAAACACACAGCTTCAGTTATCAGGCATTTAACCAAGCTAATGTGTTTGGTTGAAGAAATATTAAATATGAAACACAGAAACTAACCGACATGACAGAGTGTTTAATCTCTTTTTACAGACTCGAGCTTCCGTTTGCTCATCAGGGAGGCAAAATGACAACGTGGTAAAGCAAAGACGCACAGATACATGACAGCAGTTTTGCACCGAGGTGTGTGAAGGCGACCAATCAGCAGCCACAGCTGGGACACTAACAGGAACACCTAGTTACACTCTGCAGCTCTAACATCTTCTCTATGTGTGCAGTTAGGAGACACAGCAATGAATAACCTGCAGCCACTTTCCACTCCTGCTTTACTACAAATAATCTAGCCCACTGCTGACCCCTACTGGTTCATTAAAGTAATGACAATACAGCAGGAAACTGTACGAATCTCAGTGGTGTGATCAGTCAGTATATGGCTGATAGATTTGGAGAAAAAGAAAACACAGAGGAGCGGCGTTGGGACAGAGAAATAGGGCATGCTCTCAATTTCCGTCACTGTTTTCTTTCTTTTTGCTTTCTCCGTCAGAGCTGGAAAAAGAAACAATCCCAGGATGCATTTTGTTAAGGCTGGAGAACAACAGCTAATTTTAAAAGACTAAGCTGTTCCTTTTTTACCCCCTGAATGCTAACATGGAATTAGCCGACAATGGATGTTATTCTATTCTGCCCTATTTTACATGCAGCGTTCCAAATGCACCACGGATGTCCTCTTAAAGAAGTAAATATGACAGCAGAGCTGGAGCACAAACAGTGGAAAACAGGAAAATAAAAAGGGATAATAGCCCATAATACACAAGGAAACATTAAAAGCTGAAGAATGACCTACTAAACTAAACAGATGGAAGTATTTGTTGGAAGAACCAAGGCCAGGAACAAAGCAGATACCACCAGACACAATATCATTCATGTCCAGGTTATAAGAAACACTTAAACCCTTTTAAGACACTTCCGGTTTAGGAAGCAAATGAATCTGAGATGAAAGAGGCAGTCTACAGCAGACAGAAACTCTCAACAATCTAGAAACCAAAACAGAACCGGCATGAGTCACACCCACTATTCATCAGTAAGGTCATATGCAATCAGAAGAGTCACAAGCATGGTGAAGAAATTCCAGTGGAAGTGTCAGGACTGTACCTGGATTGTTCCAAAATCAACATTTTCATAGTGGAAGTGGGCACACTCAGCCAGTTTTGGGAAGTGTCCCTTGGTGAAGGAAAGTCTGGAAACAAAACAGAAATACGGATTGTTTAGATACAGAATGGCCATGGTAAGAAGGGATGAGGTGTTCCTCAAGGCTCTGTACTAGGGGCACTAGTTCAGCATTATAAGTCAGTGTTACTGGTGCAGCTCTACATTTCTGTTGATGACAATATTTACTGTAGCCATTTTCCAACTTTAAGCTGGCAGAAATCTCTGGAAGACATTTGCAGTTTTCCAAGCTATAATGTCCAAACAAGATGATTTGATTTTATCTTTAAGTAGCTTGGTAGAACTCAACTTTTCTTTTAAGCGTTGCATCAAAGGTCTGTAAAAACACTCAAATTAAAACACTGGTTCTTTTATAGAAATGAGTTATACTTTTAATTTATTGTGAAAAAGCAATGTAAGAAAGTAGTTCTTTCCAGATGGTGGACAAAGATATAATGGAGCACACATCCAGGAAAATATATAACCCGTGTGTGTGTGGGTGTGTGATAACTCACTTCTTGACATTTTTGACCTTCATGCTGGCCGTACTGCTGCTGCTGGAGCGCATGAGGGGCTCCGCCCTTAGCTCAGGAATCTCTGCACTTCGTGCCTGAAAAAGAAAATAAAAAATTCAAACTAGCAAAAGCACTAATATTAGCGATATGTGTGAATAAACACTTATCTGGTACAGACTTGCTACAGCTATGAGGCACGGTCAACACTTTTCTAGTGAATTGTGTGCAAGTTGCAGATTCAGATCAAATGAGATTATTGAAACAATGATTTGGTGAGGGAGTCGGCTGGTACGGATCACCCGCTACCTCCTTATGTACGCTCAGTTAACAGAGGAGGTCAAGAGGTCAGGTGTAGATGCTGTGGAAGTTACTTCTGTAAACTCTGCAGAAATACATCCCATGATCTTGTGTCAAAGCTGCTTGAATAAGCAGTTATGTCATCTGACTGAAGAAGAACAAGGTTTTTTGGGGTTTTTTTTTGCAGAATGTATTGTTTCTGTGTTTAGTGAAGCACATCCAGAAAAGAAACTTGGAAGTTTTAGAGTGACTTGTAAAAGTATTTATAACCCCAAAACAACATTAGATATTTAGCTTTAAGTGTCTATTAATATAAATGTTTTCAGTGCGACAACTTTACATAATTGTTTTAGAAATAAAATTTGAAAATTGTAGTGTACTTTGTAGAACCATCTCTCTCTCCTGTTGCAGTCCTCATTGAGGGTCTGCCTGCTTTGCACATTTTAAAAGTTGAGGCTAAAAATAAAAAATAAAACTACAGGAAATACAAATAAAAACAGAAGTAATTCTCTTTTTTGGTTTGTTTTTGAAAAACAAAGTGAAAACTGAGCCCTGGATGTTATGTGAGCTCTTAAGAAAGCAGAGATTGTTATTTAGGAAAGTTTCTTGTAAGCAGCTTGTGACCCGACAGCCAGACGGCGTGACAGTGAAGGTGGTATGCAGATGAAGTCAGCTGGAACTTTCTGCATCTCCTCTACCCAAGGTCTTCACAGCATGAAGCTGACAGAGCCAACAGGCTGTTTTAAGCACTGCAGTGTTAGGTTTTCAGCATGCAGTTAAGTCTTTCTGTTCACACATAACATTATGCTGAAGTCCTTCAGTGGACAACCAGCTCCCTTTAAGGATAATGGACATTGGTGTAATCAGACTTTTGTCAAACAAACCAACTGTTGTAAATTATCCCAGCCTGCTGTTCAGTAATCTGTCCTGGCATCCTCCTTCATGGTGTTTCTCATGTCTGTTCAAAGTATTAACTGAGGTGAGTTAATTGTGCAGTTCCCTTAACATTTAACTGAAACCTCTTCTCAATTCACTTATTAATTTCTCTTTCTTGACCATATTAGATGGTACAAAATGACACCCGGCGCCTGGCACAGCAACAGTAATCAGAATGACCAAAAAAGATAAAAACAATTTTTAGCAATAAGCTAAGCCCATGTACATTTTCAACATTTTCCATTTCCTCAAAATATAATATATATATTTTGGCCTACAATTATTGTAATCCAAACATCCCTTTGCGATATGAATAAGGGACACACTGATATTGTGACGACGATGTATTCTAGATGGACTTGGTGTCAAATTTGGCGCCGAGTCATTTGACGTATGTCAATAGTGGTACTGTTAATTTTTACATCTATTAGATCTAATACAGTAATTGCTGCAGTTCAGTGACATGATGAAACAACACATGCAGTATCGTTTCTTTTCTATCTGTTTCTCCAAGTACTTAAATTTTCTGTAAATTTATAGATTTACTTAATTTAAGAATTTTGTCTATCTTGCTAATCAGCTCATGCTAGACACTCTGTTATCTTAAACGTGCACTACCGTGTAAAATTGACTTTTTTGAGCTTAACATCATGTTATGTTATTTCCTTATCAAAAATATTCCTGGAGTGTTGTCATGTTTGAGAAATCCTTTAATCTGCCGTGGCAACCATTCAAGCTGCGCAAAAGGCCTGATTGGATCGAGTGCCGCCTTCAAGACAAAGATCCTCCTCAGAGCTGCAGCAACTAAACTCCAGCTCACAAAGCACCCCACCCTCCTCCTCTCCCACTCAGCTCCTTCAGACTAGCAAGAAGCAATTAGCAAACAAATGGCAGAACTGTGCGTCTGCTGAGCTCTTAAGAGCTACTTCTCAGGGAAACATTGGTAAAGTGAGCAATGGTGTGATGAATTCCTGAAGGTCGAGTTTCAGAAAGACCAGGAGTTCTTAAATAAACGGGCCCAATTTCAAGACATTAAATTATATAGTCACGTTTCTTTTAAATTGTTTTTGATGCATATCATTTTTATAATAACTTGATTGTTTAATGTGCCTGGAAAATACATAATACTGCCCCTTTAAGCTTCACACAAGTGAGTCATTATGATCTAGTTTTGGGTTTCTGATCAATCATCTGTGTGAGTTGTGCCAGTCTGAGTTTTGAACTGCTCCCTCTTTGATAAAAACAAGTAGCAAGAGTTCAAATTTGCATCTTGCCTGAAAGTTGCAGATTCTACTTCCATCAGGGAGCTCAGATCAAAGTACCACATCCTGTGCCATGTTTGGTGTAAAGCCATGAACCATTAGCCCACTGGGCTTTGGGAGCATTTTGCTCGGTGCAACAGCAACTTGGTGTAACAGCTTACACCAAGTTGCTTAATATCACCTCCTGGAGTCACTGCAAACATCCAGAATTTTATGCCAGCCCAGTTCATAGCAGCTTTGCTCTCAAATGTTGACCAGAGACGAGCCAACATGAAGAATTAAAAGCCCTGCCTCTCTGATCAATATTCATCAGCTTGGTGAGGTTGGTGTCGGTCTCTCTGTCTGTTGCCGGATCGAAGCGAACACTTGCGAGAAAGCTCTTTCCACGCACCGACCACGGGTGGCTCAGCGTGTTACCATGGAGACGGCCTCATTTTCACTTTGCTGTTGATGTGAGATGCAAGGCCCGCGGTAAAACCATGGGAGGAAAGGAAATAATGAATGATGCTGCGTGCTGAATGGAACCAGCACCGGAGTTGGGCTGCAGGAAGAGGGCAGAGAGTCTGAAGCGGTTCGGAGTCGAGTTGATCAGAAACCAGAGGCTGTTTCAGGAGCGGAGCTGAAGAGGAGTGGAAGTTAAAACTCGTCCGGCTGCTGCTTTATAAACAGATGCTGAGGAGGTTATGACTGGCAGGCAAGCAAAAAGGAAGGCAAGAGAGCCAGAGTCAGAACCGGGAAACACGACCAGACAATGGAAGAGATTCATTTTGGGTTTCACATAGAAAAACTATTCCCAATTAACTGGACTGAACTGAATAAAAAATGGGTTTGAAATAATTTAATTTTTAATGACTACAATACCTCGCCAACATTTCCAAACTACTGAAACTTTCCCCCATTTTCTATTAATTTAGATTTTACTCGACAGACAAGGCAAAGTAGTGCATAAATATGACATGCAAATTAAATAAGACTTGATTTGTGGTTCACGCATATGTGCGGCATATTTGTCCCTCTTTATTCTGACACTCCAAATTAAAATCCAGAACAACCACAGGCACCAAGTAATTAGAGTCTAGCTGTGTCCCATTTAACCTGAGAATAAATCCAGCTGTCCTGTGAAGCCTCAGGGGTTTGTTAGAGAACATCGATGTTGAAATGATGCATTTTTAAAAACACTGAAATAACAGAGTTTTATTTACGTTCTAGAACTGAGCTTGGGTTTCTTTCCAATAGTAGGTTGTGCATGCTCAACATTGAAACAGGATGTTTGGACTGCAATGTTCAGATGTGTTTTATGACTTTTTATTTTTTTGGTTTTTATTAAGTAAAGCCTGTCTGACTGACTAACAGAGCTGTTTGAGGAGGAGAGTATGTAGAGAATGACGGCGAATCTCACCATGGCACTGATGGTCTCCTCCCAGTCGGGTCTCTCTCTGGGATGGATGTGAGCGAATTCAGGCACGATGTTATCGTCCTCTATGTGGCGTCCCGGCCTCAGGCTCCTGCAGCCAACACACACAGTACCACGCATGGTCAAATATATACTGGACAACACACAGAGCGGAAAGGTAGGTCAGACTGATAACTGTATATTTGTCCCAAAGATGAAACGTCTTCATATCATTCTGAAGTTGAAACTTGGGTTAAAATCCAAACAAAATTAAAATGAAATTAAAATGTTTTGTTTCATTTCTCCCCCCTTTTAGTAATTTGTCATCAGTCTGATTTAAACAGAACCATAACATCCCATTTGCTTCAACAGTGTTTACCCTCAGTTACAAAAATGTTTTGAGCTGTCTTTAGTATAAATGTGAAATTCAAGCACTTAATCCCTAAAAGTATGTTGAGGAACAATTTTAAGCTGGATGTTTTTTGCATGTCATGTAGGATCTGGTTGAGTTATTTTCCATCTACTATACTTTCCCTGTCCCTGTTTTAAAAAGAACACCAATATAAATAAAGCCTAAATAAAGCCTCCTCTGCCCTAATATCCTGCTCATATAACTAAATGAGTCATGTTTCGCCTTTAAAGGGATCCACGATTTGTTGCAACAATAGTCTTTATGTGAGAAACATTTATTTCAGATGTAAAAACAATACAGTAAAAAGACTGTCGGCTGTTTAGCTTTTATAAACTTAAATAAAATATCGTCACACTGTCATTGCCATGTGTACGCTGCAGTATCCTGGGTAGATGAAGTATGTGAGGTGCTAGAGCTACTTTAGCAAATTGAAAGATGAGCCCCTTCACTTTAAACCGCACCATGTTGAAAAAAAAGGCAATGTAGAAGTAAGAAGGGAAACCAAACGGATGAAGAGGAGAGAGAGTCGGCTGAAAAAGCTGTGCTTGGAAATGCTAACTTACTGTAAGCATTGGGATCAAAACATTTTCCCAAATATATTGTGTTACAAAGATTTAAAGATGCTTAATTTTCACTAAACATCCATTACATAGAAATATGTTCTGATTTGATTCCTGTTAATGACATTAGCTCCTGCTAATATAGTAAGCAGAAAGCCACAAGCTGATCACGGTGGTTCATGAAAACTTTGAGGCAGTTTGCCCCAATGCAGACATTTGTAGATGTTAATATAGTTAATAGAAAAATCACAACAGTTTTAGGGCAACATGTTCAAGTCGTTGTGTATCCCTTTAAAGAAAAAACATCAAAAATACCAAGAAGCTTTATAAGGACCACCTAGCAGGAAAACCGGCTTCAACAACTTACTCAGCCTCTCTGCTCAGAGCTGCACTGCAGTCCCACAATTCAACATTCCCTGATGAAGAGGCATGTCAGCAAACAGGAAGTGCTCCTTCAGCCCCTGCAGCACATAGTTTCACAGCAAGCCTCAAAAATCTTGTTTCCATCCCCCTTTTCTCATCTCTTTCTACATTCATTGAGGCCAAACATGAGGAAAATGTGACAGGATTTCTCTAAGCGTCTCTCATGCTACAGTCTTTAGTTCAAACTGGTCCACTATCCCACTATGTAAGTAAACAACCAGCAAAAATCACACATTTAAAATGGTGAGAAGTTTTAGTTCTGACTGCACATTTCCATTAGCCTCAATTTTGGTCAATAACAAGAACAACGGCTCAATTTTTGCTCTGAAATGAAAGACATGAATCTCTCCCAGCATTTCTGTTCAACCACTGCTCCTCACCACTGGAGCCACTGCATGTCTGACTGAAAATATGTTGGAGGGGGTAATCATTTCATTTCATTATATCATCAGTGGGAAAGCTAGCCAGCAAATGTGAAACACTCAGACAATTCGCCTCTTTCAATGACCTAATGTAGAAAATTCTTGGAGTTTGAAAAAGATCTCCTACTGAGAGGCAGCTTGTTCTAACTTTTTAAGAAGTAGAAGTCCGACTGCTGGGAGGAGTTCTACGAGTGATGTCTTTCTGGCTCAATCTAGAGGTCATCCAACACTTTCCCATCATCACTTAAAGTCAAGCTTGGAGAGAGAGCAGCTGCTGTAAACAAAACAAGAAGACAGCTGATTCAAAAAAAACTAAATCTTGTTGTCTGCAATACGCGTGGTCACTGGTGAGGTTGTTACACTCATCCACACATCTGTTCTAACCTGGGCGATAAAACAATAATATCAATCGTGTTAGACACGTCACCCATGTCAAAAGAAAATATGGCTAAAAATTTTGATAACTTCACAGAACTTTGATCCAGAACCGCATGGCATTTTGGGGCCAGTTGAATAGTACAACCCTATTCAACTGGCAGAAGGCTGCAGCTCCCCCTGTGTGTGTGCGTGTGTGTGTTCAGCTGCAGCTCTTTTTCAAAAAGCAAACAGCTGTCTGTGTGGGAAAGACAAAAATGGCAGAGAATGCTGCTTAGAGCACTAGGCGCTAAATTCATAAAGCAACAGGGAAATTTTTTTCTGGAAGTTATGTTCACACATACAGTCAACTAGATCCCACAATCTCTCTGCTTTGGCGGATTGTCGACACATTCTATGATCTAATATATCAACCAGCTCTACATAGATAGCTGCATAAACAAAAATGAATTCAAAAGGCACTAGAAAAGAAGTCTAACAATAGCAAAAGGGCTAAATAAGCCTAAATATAAACTCCTCCAAAAGTTAGTTATTCAGTTTTGGGGTGAAATTTCAAGACGCCTCAAAATGCACCATAACTTTTCCAGGTGAACTTAGAGATGTGAGTTGTTCAACATCTAGCCTGAAATTGTAAAAGTTTAAGCAGTTTCAAGAGCAATGTCCTGATGCGTGTGAGTAAATCTGACATCATCATGTATCTAACTAGTAAATGTTGAGCAAAACAGAAGAATCTCAGTAACATTTGACCACTGGTGTAAAAAAAAGTTTTAGTTTGTATCACATTCTACAAGATTCAAGGCGTCATGTAATCATATTTTCATCTACATCTGCATAGGAAAAAGTCAGAAACGGCTCAGAATGAAATCTGATTTGTCAATGACAAATATGATAAGGGATCCCGTGAGGAACGCGAGCACAGTAGGAGTCGGAGCAACAAGTGTGCCAGATTGGATGGATGTGATCACTGTTTATATCCACAACTCTTTGGAGCAGAGCATGTTTTCTGGGCCTTAACGGAAAACACGTGGATACAAGCCACTTTTAGAACTGCCAATACAACCCTCTAGAGAACATTACTGTTCTGCGCTGATGAAAGGAAAGCCAATGAGTGGTGATGGAATGCTGCAGGGAGCTCCTTGGACATCATGCTTAGCTCTACAGCAAATAAACAGCGCCTCAGCCTCACATGTTGGTTTAAACCGATAGGCGAAATAACATTCGCAGCAACTAAGCATTAAAATTTTATGAGCTGTACAATTATAACATTTATTATAAACCACTTCAAAGATTCTAATTAATATTTTAAGAAATTCAGCCAATAATTGAAAACACTACAGTAGCAGAAAGGTGGGTTAGCAATTCTTCTGGACAGGCCTGTCACAATAATCCATAAATCAATTAATCGCATGACAAATTAAAACAAACTTCACTTGCATAATTTATTGTTTTTCTCTTTTTCTACCAAAAACTGGATGATAGAAGTCTTCAGTCTGGTGATTTGGTCTCAACTAGTCCTTATTTTAAAAGAGACTTTTGTTTACAGAGACTTTATGATTCATTTTATTTTTTGTTTCAGTTTTTTTTTTTTATTGTAGATATTAAAAATATCTCCCAGATCCAGTGTTAAATGTTCATCAGAATTTAAAGTTTGTTGATCTGTGAGAATATACTCTTACATTATTACTTGAAAATGGTATCAGCACAACAATATTATCGCTTATCACAATAACGTCTGGGACAATTAATCAACCAGGAATATGTGTTATGGTAAAAGTCTTACTTCTGGATGGTGTTTATGCAGCATTTACAAAGAAATATCTGCAACAGAATAGCACCAATTGTGCAAGGCTTTTAAAATATAAAGAATGTAAATAGTTTTAGCTCTAATGTATACATTTTATATCTTTATGTGGGCAACCCATCTTCATTTTCTAATGGCCTCATTATACAAAATAAATCATTCCTTTTGCAAAAGTTAAATTATTCATTTTGTTCTGAAATCTGAAAAAAATCTATTAGATTTAATTTTCTCATGTTTCAAAATAAAATATTTAATTTAGCATATATTTATAAGCTATATTATTTTGCAGCTCTAGACAAATATTTTTTTAGCAGCAAAAGCAAAGGTTTCTCTAAATTGAAAGGTACGGATCTAGCACACAGCAGAACAAACCCAGAAAACTAGTACAAAAAATATACATATACATGCTGAACAGTTAGCATGGAAAGCTACATACAACCGTTAAAAACCAAAGACGGTGTTGCTATGGTAACATACCATGATGTTTGTCTCAATGTCATTCTAACATTAATACTGAAGTTGATCATGCTGGGTTCAAGTTTCATTTTTAAACATTCAGCACATTAAAGAATACAGTGAGTCTGAGAAAAGGGACAAAAATGAAAGAACTGACTCCGTCTCCTGGTTTTCCCCCACAGATGTTAGCCTACTTTTCATAGCATAACTGCATTTGACCTAAAACTGCATCAAGAGGATCTGTACACTGTCACATGGACTCTGCAGTTTAAGGTTTATTTTTAAATTAACTATGCAAACCAGCGACTGGGAGGCAGACTCAGCTCAATAGGAACACACTGCTGTGCGTGAAGCGAATCACAGAGTCGGGTTGGAAGGATTTATAACTTAGATGGACTGAAGGAAATTACGGAGCCTTTAAGACGTGTGCTCACATCAAGCGTAGGGGAGAACAGTCGATCTTGCACAGTTCATTTCATTCAAAGATTCTAATTAATATTTTAATAAATTCAGGCAATAACCAAAAACACTACAGTATTAGAAAATGGGTAGGGGGGGTCAGCAGATATTACCAGTGTTGTGAAGTAACGAAGTACAAATACTTCGTTACTGTACTTAAGTACAATTTTCGTGTATCTGTACTTTACTT
>CAEFZX010009559.1:0-12403 GCA_903066825.1 Alfaro cultratus | reverse complement strand
GTTCTCCTGTAAATCCTCCTTCCAGGCATTGAGCTTCCATACAGAAGACTCAGAGGATCCCTCCACTAACATGCTATACTCAACGGCTCTTTACTATGAACGATAGGACTGGAGTCTCAGTGAGACGTTCTTTGTTGTTGTAATGCTATTATTGGTAGCTATTATTCTATTTTATTAAAACATATGTATTTATTTAATCATAGAATAATCCTCAAATCGAAGACTAGTGATGTGGCGGTGTGTGTGTCTGTTCTGAACTTTTGTAGAAGCAGTTAATTTCTGCATACATGCCCAATACTGTGTTTTCATTAGTGCTAATGCTTTCATTTTAACATTAAGTCAATATTTTGGACACTTTTCAATTCACACCTGTCTGTGTGGGCTTCATTTTCAAACCTTTGTCACTTAGGCTTCCTCCCTATCTGACTGCGCTACACTCTTACATGCTCACTCCAGTTCAACTTAGAGAGGTTAGGTCACAGGTGTCAAACTCCAGTCCTGGGGGGCCGGTGTCCTGCAACTTTTAGATGTTCCTCTGCTGTACCACACCTGAACAGAATAATTAGGTCATTAGCAAGGCTCTGGAGAACTTATCTGCATAAGGAGGAGATAATTAAATCATTTTATTCCAGTGTTTTGTACCTGTGGCACATCTAAAAACTGCAGGACAGCGGCCCTTGAGGACTGGAGTTTGACACCCCTGGGTTAGGTCTTTCAGTTGTACACTTTTCTTTCTGAACCTGCTGTGATACATTGAAGGTCATGGAAAAGTCATGGAATGTTTTTTTTGTTTTTTGTTTCTAAATACCAGAATGGACTCATGAAGTTTGCTTTGCAGACTTTTCAGACTAGCTGTTGTACTCTGAGACCAAAGATGACAAAAGAGATATCTCATACGGTTAAGATATTAACTACTTAAAGCTTTTCCACAGGACCTCCATTTAAAAACAAAAATAACCTCTTAACACCTTGAATTAAAAAAGTTGAACAAATGGAAAGACTGAGTCCCGATGAGTCATGACTGAAGTGAACTGGACCGAAACGCCGTAGGACGAGAACGCCTGCCTGTCCGTCGCGCCGCCCCCGCCATGTCGGAGCAGCAACACGTTTCCGACTGGCTTCAGTTGGAGGTGAAATGGAAATACTTACAGCTGATTCTTGTTTTACTTTAAATTGGTCGACGTGTTCCAGGGAGGAGTCTGTAACCTCGACACCGAGGCTGGACGCGTATTTATCTAACCGTGTGGGTTTATCAATTAGGGCTCACACACCTGCTGCCTGCATGTTTCCAGTTAACCCAGATCATCTGGAAATTACAGGCTTCAGAATCAATCAAGGAGAAAAGGGGCTTGTGAGGCGCTGGACTAAAATCAACACAGGAGAGCAAATAGAACCTAGGAAAGAAACTGAATTTTATAAACTCTTTTTTCCCCCCTTCTTCTTTATTATTTGAGTCTGTTAAACATCATAAATCCTCTGGATGAGAGACGGAGTGGAGAGCCTCAGTGAGAGATTTATGTCCTTAGCCTTTTTCTAATCCAATATCCCCTTCTTTCCAGCTATTCCCAACATGTCCATGTGGACTCTGTGGAAGTATTTGCACGCACACACATTCGCAAAACCCCGAGTGACCAGAGCAACAGGAGGAATGTAGCGAGTTGCGCCACATCCCAGCTGGACCGACAGCGAGCGCTAGCGGTGTCCTCCTCTGCGCCACGGAGGATGAAAGGACACGAGCTCGTCGGAGACGCCGATGGAACGCCAGGAATTGAGAGAAGGGGAAACTCTCCAACCGGGGCCTGCCTGCCTGCGAGACGACCTCTGCACACAGCTAGAGCTGAGAAGAAGATGGGGAGGGGAAAGAAAGAGCAAAAAGGGAAAGAGGAGCACTTTGCAAAAAAAAACCCAAAACAAAACACCCCCATTGCCACACCTGTGATCAATTATGAGCCGCAAAATTAGAGAGTTACTAGAAAAAACCCCGGCCTGTAATATTTCATAATTATCAGAAGAACAGAGAGCTTGCAAAGTTCACAGGCGTTTTGGAACATGCTTAGATGTAGGAGGAGGGGGATTGAGTTGAAGGATGTACAATGTCCTCAGTGTGGCGTCCCAGCTCAGGCCTCCAGTGAACCTAGTTATACACGGATTCACACTTAAGTTAAACCGATTTTTCGTTGTGATCTCGCTGCTCGATTACACAACAGTCACTGCCTTTCTGTTAACTTTAAAATCGCGCAACTTGAATTTGATATTAAAATAAATTTGTGGGGTCTTTGTTGTTGTTTTTACAAAAATAAAAAACTCACGATAAAATGTTTTTGAGCTGGGACGAGATGTTTTTTTTTTTTTAGCTGTGTTGAAATAGACGTATTTTCGCATCGCACGAGTTTTGAGCATCAATAGGGTTTCCCACAGAGTATTATAAGCCTGGCAGGCCACCAGGCTTTTACATGCCCCCCACTGGGCTGATTGATGTTTATCGTAAATGATTTTTTTTTTTTTTTTTTTTACGTTTTTACATACACAACCTATAGAAAGACTAATTTTATTTAATCATCTTCTGAATTTTCCTTGTTGTTTTTTTTATCTCCAAAATTTCCTGTGAACTTCACATTTATTTAAACTCAAAAACAATTGACTGCCCCAGTGACCCTACCACCAGGTTTAGCTAGATTTCTGGGGAAAATCCTGATGAAAAACACAATGAAATACACAATAAAGAACAATATTTAAATTGTTTCGCCTTGAGCTAACTTACCTCTGCCTAGATATAAAGCCTTACTTTAGACCAGTGTTTCCCAACCCTGGTCCTCGAGGCACACTGTCCTAAATGTTTCAGATCTTTCCCTACTTTAATAGACCTGATTGAGCTGATTAAAGTTCAGCAAACAGCTGTCAATTAAAATCACCTGAGCTGAAGCAAAAAAACACCTAAAACATGCAGGACAGTTGTGGCTTAAGGTCCAGGGTTGGAAACGGTGCTTTAAACGTTCTTACGAACAATGGAGGTCCTGCGGTAAACAAAGGGTGTTTTTCGGGGGAATCCATGATTCAAAGATTCTTTCTGCAGAATTATAAATAATTCAGGGACAAGGCTCATTCTTCAGGCAGAATATAGTCACTGGTTACCAAAACGGTAGACTGAATATTTGCGCTCCACCGGTGAAGAAGCGGGGTCTAGGTGTTGTGCATCAGTCCACTTCAGACAGTGAAAGCTACAGAGCAAAAAGGATATTTCAGCTAATCAGTCTCAGCTTTAACTGTCACATGATCATACTCTGATACTCCACTTCCTCCAAGTGTGTGAGTTTAACAGTGTTTTGTGGGATTAATAGTTTTTTTTGTTTTTTTTTAAGTCTTTTTGGATGCATTGCAGGTCTTCGTGGCTGAGTCCCTACAATAATCTTTGTTGTAAGACTGTGTGTGATAGCTCTCTTTTCTAAATAATGCTCTTGCATCTGATAACGTCATCGACGGAAGTCAATGTTCAGGTTTGAGGGTATGACCCAAAAGACTCTTACAATGCCAGAAAGGAATATTTCTATTTTGTCTGGGTATAAAATGTCCTGATATTTGGCGTTTTATTCTCTGTTCAAAAGACTTGCACTTTCTAAAACAAAACTGGAAGCCAATAGAAAATCCAGCAGCCATAAACACCTTTTCTCTACCAGCTTCCACTTTGTTTTTGCGACGGCAGGCATTGGTTCCCATTAACATAACACATTTGTAGGTTAATTACAGCCATTACCCACTTATCTGAAACAAATAAACACAAGATATTTTGACCCAGTTTATGATTCCCACATGTCCCAACGGGAACCAGGAACATTTTCTTTTCCCCAAGTGTAGTCCAAAATAAAAAGGGATGACTCAATAAAGCGTTTATGGGCTGATGGAAATCACAAGAAATGTGATCTCTTATCTTTATCGTCAGCCTTTATGATTGCAGACAAAGGTCTTATCTTAACGAGGGATTAAGTCGGATAACTGGACTCAGTGCCTCAGGCAGGTTTCAGCCTTGCAAAGTCTAAAAGTGTCTAGATACTCAACCCAGGCATAAAGAGATAACATCAGCAGGAACCGCGACATTCTAGAAACCCCTCTCTCCTTATCGCTGCTGCCGCAAAGTCCGACGGAGAGTTTGAATCGCAACAGTAGATACCGGGTGGGTGGAGGTGGAGGGGCAAAAAGAAACTCCTTTCCAAACAATCCCCATGTCAATGAATATCCTCGAGAATACACTTTCCCCAAAAGACAATAAACGGAGCGCGATTTGAGTTAGATCGCTGAAAAATAAAGCCAATTTGCAGACGCCGCTTGATGTGCAGTAATTTAGCAGCCTAGATAATTGGAGGAAAAATGTGAAACGTGAGCCAAAATGGACGTGTGTAATTGCTTTTTCCTGTGAGCCAAACGTTCCTGTTCCTATCTCCAAATGGAATCAACAAATCACTGCCCACAGGCTATTTGTGATATATCCCGAAAACATCAAAGACTCTGTCTTCTGTAACGCAGGCAGCAATTTGTGAGGAGAAAAACGTACAATTGTCCGACCTTTTTGCAGAGTGAGGGAAGATGGGGATTCGTTTCTACTTGAAATAATGTTTTCTCAGCTGCAGTTGTTGAGAGTTGTCTCTAATGTAAAGGCGAACACAATAATACGTCATACTTCACAGTGCACAAAGGTAATTTTCAGATCTTTAAACCTCAAGAATATTTATGTACAAGTAGAATTCTAGAAAATTTACTTTGGAAATGCAAAGTCTTTCTTGTTATTATTCTGTGTTCCTTAAGTCTATTTCTTTGATTACATCAGTATTGTTTGTTTTACTTTAATTTGGTTCTTTAGTGATTGTAGTTTATTTGTTTAGTTCTTCCTTGTCACTCTAGTTTAATTTTGTATCTTAGCTCTCGTTATTTTTTAGAGTTTAATTTCCTAGTCTCTTGTGTAACACCCCTCTCCCCCTGCTCTGCCTCCCCTGACCTTAAGTCACTGATATATATATATATATATCTATATATATAGATATATATATATATATATTTTTTTTTAATTAAAAGATTAACATGATCCATGCTCCCAGCTCCAGTCTGCATTTTGGTCCATCCTCAAATTTGCACCTCATGACAGTTACTAGGTACAGCAAATCAAACACAAAGTCATTTTCTAATTCCATATTAGGACCCCACTCAGATTATTTCTGCCTCTTGCTTTGTGTTTTTTTTTTCTTTTGTCTGTGCAATGGAGGACATTTGAGTTTCACATATGATCAAAATGTATGAAAACATGCTTCCCGCGTTTAAGACGTGTTTTTCACAAATCTCGCATGTAATTTTAAAGTGTGAAATTCTATGTGCTTTAATCACATTCAAATGCGATCACATGTTCTCGAATGTGAACTTGCACATGAATTGACGATACAATGGGTCCCCATGCAACCATTGTTCTCCCTTAAACAGATCACATTATCACCATGGATGTCAAAAAACTTTGGTCATCCTTGCAAGTCATTGTATTCAGGTATTCTAAAAGCCTTATTGGCCATAGATGTATAAAATCAATATAAAGGACAACATAAAATCAGTTAAGAGGAGGATCAGCTGATGCTGGGGTGCAGAGTGTGCAATTTTCTCCAGACTGAATAGCAACAGACCTCCAAACACCATGTGACCTTTAGAACAGCACCAGACCAGTGCAGAGAGAACTTCATGGGGATAAATCCAAGCCTTACATCACCAGTTGCAATGTAAAGCACTGGATCCAGTGTTGTCAATCACAGCACCACTGGATTCTACATCTAGTAGTGGAAATGTATTATCTTGAGTGACAAATCATGCCTCTGTGTCTGGCAACTCTGTTGAGTTTATCTTTGCCTCGTAGTTCCAGGGAAAGGAAATCGTACTGCTTCATACTAATTTATTTTGAACAATTTATTACTCCCAGTGTTATGGAAATACCCCGTTCTGCTCTAAAATGAACAAAACAAAGACTTGTTTTACGGTTGGTGGGGAAGAACGTCAATGGTCTGGCAGCGCATTTACCTGGACCCTAGACTGAAGATGTGTGATAACTCTTTTGGGATGAGATACAATGGAGACTTTAAACCAGGCTGTCTTGTCCAAGACAAGTGTCTCACCGAACAAGCACACTTCTGGAAGAATGGTCAAACATTTTAATCAACACACCTGTGAACTGTGTGGAAAGCCATCCCAGAAGAGTTCAAGCTGTCGTGGAACTGGAAGTCACCAATGTAAGCACTTTTGGTAATAAATTGTAAAACTCTGTGATGTCTGTGTCTGCCATCAGGAAACAGGTACTAAACTCCCATCAGTAACTAGTCAGGTAAAAATCAGCCTCTTGTTCAATGCCATTTGCTTCGTACAGAGGGTTTGGGCGCTTTGCTATCTAGAAAGGATTGCTTCCTGGAGGTGTGGACTGTGCAATGGTATCGTGCCAGTTTAGACCAGCACAATTCCAGTCTCAACTGGTATTGTTGAGCATTTAAGGTGTAAAGTTTACCTTGGAGCAAACGCCCCCCCAAAGGAATCTCAGCGCCTGCCTTTAGTAAAAATTTCCGCCAGCGCCCCCTGCTGTCCTCTGAACGCCCCATATCCCGTAAAACTTACAGGATATCTCCTGCACTGTAAACAACCATCCTCCACTTCTAAGAGAGAAGTACAGATCTGAACCAAATGGTTATGATAATGTTAGTTCAATATTTGGAAGCCTGGCAGACACAGACTGAACAACTTTGTTCACTTCCTCCGCTGCCATTGCTAAAACTACAGGCGGACTGTAATTCTAAAGCAGAGCAGAAAATCGACGTCATCATTCACAACTTCTCGATCTGTTCCCAACATGGGCCCAGTAGTAATTCTACCAGAGGAAAACCTGGTCTCATAACTGCAGCCACCTGTCTAAACTCTATTGAGACATCATCTGTCATCTTCAATCAATACAACGTGTGTCGGCGCACAGCACATGCGTCTACCAAAAGGACATCCACTAGCATTATTTTGTTATCTAATACGGATAGGGTGACAGTTGAGAAAATGTTTGACTGCAAGGTTACCAAGATGAGGTCTGTAGTGGATTCTGTTAGTGGGAGGTCATCTCTTGTTTCCTAAAACCCTTCAATGGATTTCATTAAGTTAACAGCTTGCCGTCAGCACAGAGACAGGAAGTCAGACGCTTGTGTCATGATGAATGCTCTTCCAAGCACTGCATGTCATTGTTAGTGGTTAAACTGAGGTATGCGGCGGGGGAGGGGTGTTGCTAAGTTGTGACTATCAAAACTGAGTTTCAGTTTTTCATGTTTTATTATTATTGTTATTATTATTATTATTTACTTTGATCCATCAAAATACAAGAAAAACACCTGCAGTATTTAACAAGACAGCAAACTTTCATGTAAACGATGTGTAGCTCAATCTTAAAGTTATATAAATCCCCATCACTTAAGCGTTTAAGATCTCAAACATCTCAATCTCATGAATTTCCACTGTTGTAATTCACTTGCGGTTTTGTAATTCGCTGGTGGCTTTGTGTAATACCAGAGAACAAACATTCAAGATTTATTGGCCGTTTATCATTTTTGCAACAACTCGGATCATTCTCACATAAGTACGATTGTGAAATGCTTTAGAACTAAAGATGGCTGATATATCGCCATGCAAACAGCCCAATAAACCACAGAGTTATGCCTGATTATGTCGAAACATAAATCAGGAACCCATCTATTATAAACCCTAATTATTTCATTCCCAAAAGCAAATTTGGGATTGCCTTCCTTGGAAAAATCTTACTCTGTGACAGCATTACTTTAATGGATGTAAAGTCATAAAATTCTTGCCTGTCACAGCACCACATATCTGATTGTACTAATTTGCAAACAGTACCCTAAACACCTCATATATAACAATTTTCTGGGATCATTTAATCGCCCGGATCTCTCTCTGGATCCCCAGTGTGAACATAAATGATTTCAGAGAAGGAAAAAGAAAAAAAAAAAAAAACTCTTAAAACTGGGATCTGTGCCAACAAGTTACCCAGGTGGTTCATTTAGGAACCATGCAAAATAGCTTTATATATTTTTTTATTTCCTATGTTTCTCAAAACTTCTTAGGTTACCCCCTAATTCCTTCTCTCTGTGCACACACACACACACACACGCACGCACACACGCACACACACACTTTACTCCTCAGATGCCTATACATTTCAACTTCATATAAGCCTTCATAAGATGTGTGTTTGCACATAATAGGATGTGTGTGCTCACATTAAAATTCATAGCCAGCTACCTTCCATGTGGTCAGGCATTTTAAGAAGGAAAAAGCTTAAGCAAACAGATGTTTCCAAACCAAAAGATTCAGTTTGGAGACCAGAAAATGTTACATTCTGCTTATTTCTGTTTTTTATGCTAACGTCTGAAAAGATCAAATTAATTCAGTTCAATTCAAAAACACTTTATTGATCCCAAAGAGAAATTAAAAGTTGCTGCAACTCATTAATTTAAAGTCTTCAAAGAGTTATTGTAGAGACAGTGATGGCCTTTGGCAGGAAAGATCTCCTGTAGCAGTCAGTGTTGCAGCGAATCTGAAGGAGCCTCTGACTGAAAATGCTCTGTTTTCCCAAGACAGCTGCTGTTCAGCCACAAAGAACAGATTTGTGATATTTGTATTCCTTGAAACATGCAAAACAGGATCAAAATGATTAGTTGTCATGATTCAAATCCAATTGATATATAAACAACTAGGCTAAAGTAAGAGGTAGTATCTTTAAAAAGGAAGCAAACAAAATAATTAATGGATCCAATCATCTACTTGACAATTGCCAGTCAGCCATGGTGTGAAGTCTGAATGTTTTTGACCATAATTACCACATGGTCAGTAAAATGGTTTGTGTTTTGGGCTAATTGGTAAAGCGGAGAGAAAAAGGCTTCTGCTTAGTTTTACTTGTGCTCCAATTATTAAGGACGTGACGGATTATTGATCATAAGTTTCTAGATGCTATGGCCAAAGGAAAATGCCTTCGATTTCAGTTATTTTACAGGAACTGTTAAAATTTTCCAATGGGGATTTTTATTTTCTCTAATGTTCAAGTTAAAAATGTGGATTTTTCTGAACTCTCTCTCTCTGTCAGATGTTCCAGCAGGAACCGACCACAAACGTGAACCAAGCAAGCCATTTTTAAACCAAAAGGCCTCGTAATTGTTCAGAGTTGGATAGCAACTAATTACATTTAATCAATAACATTTCCTTGAGTACGTTTTTTTTATGTACTTGTAGGAATATTTTTAGTACGATGTACTTTTTACTTTTACTCGAGTAATTTTATGACGAAGTATCTACTCTTACTTGGGTCAAATTTCTGGATTTCTCTACCCACTGAATGAAAGACAAACATTTTCTGTTACAGGATTTTTGCTACATATATTGTCATTTTGGTCCTTGATATACCAAAATCTGCACTTACTTTTGTATTTTGGTCCATCTAATTATGTAATTTTTAAATATCAAATGATTGATAATTTGATCAAAATTATCAATCACCTCTTAATTTCTTGGATGGCTACTTTTTTACTTCTGAAATATGTTGATGTAGTCCTGCTCTTGAGTAGAATGTTTACCCACCTTTTGGTCAGATTGTGTTTCCCTGTATCTGTAAATGTTAAATTGGTGAGAGAAGAAGAGCTGCTTCAGAGCTGTACACCTGCATGTCTTGCCCACTTCCTGTAACAAACCTCCCAGATCAAACATTACCACCTAGTAACAACAAAAAGCAGCCATCCCCGTAAATTCCAACATGACAGCGCTCTCCTAAAACTGAAAGCCTCTCGCTCTTTCACCATCTCGGACCCAACCGGCACCACCCCCCACCACCCTGGGCTTTGCTTCTCCAGCATCACTCTCAACCCCTGCCAGTCTCTGGGAAACTCCCAGCGTGCTCTCTGGTCCACCAGTAACCGCAGGAAATGAGCCTCGGAGAGCGCTGAAGTTTAATAAAAAATAAATGAATGGGGTGTTCCCAGGGACGGAATGAATGAAGGGCGAAAGAGGAGGAGGAGGAGGAGAAAGAAAAGAGGCACAGAAGTCATCATAGGTGCCCTGAAGTGGCAGAAAGGGTTGAGGAGAACACACATGCACAAAAAAAAGGAAAAACAAAGTTTGCTAAATGGGAATCCATTGTTGGTTCTGAGCAGTGATGAATCAGAGAAACCAAAACCGGCTCTTAAGGAGGGCAACACGGATCACCTAGCGGATCGTTTAAAACCGACTAACCTCTTCTTTACCCTTTTCCTTTCCACGTTCTCAGGGCATTGAGCCTACATACACAGTCCAAACACACTCAGACACGACCTGCCCTTGCGCATTTTGTGTGTGTGTGTATGTGTGTGTGCGCACAGAGATAGCCGCGTAGATCCCTTTCTTCCCTCTCCCGACACAATAACTCTCATGCTCTGAATGGAGGGACAAACATTCCAGACATGCCACATGTCGGGGCTGCTGGCGAATCATTAAACGGTGGAAGAGAAACTGCAGGACACCCTCTTTTTCTCCCACGTCCTCTCTAATTACTCTTATACCTTTTTAATTGACGCAAAGCATGAAACGGCTATTAACCCAAAGAGAAACCCGCCCGGGAGCTCCAGCGCGAACGGATGAGTTTTTACGCAGTGATACGCGATAACTCTATAAATTAGGAAACGGATATTATCTCCTCCTCCTTCCCCCCCTCGTTTTTTTGCCAGCTGACTGCTCCCACGATTCCGGCTCACCTCGAGGGCGCTGCGGAAGAAAAAAGTGAGGGGAGGAAGAAGAAGAAAAAAAACAGTAAATTTAAACCCCTCTTCCAGTGTCAGACATGACAAAAGAATTGGCACAGAAGCAGCATCAACCTATGCGGCTTTGAGCGAGTCCCGCAGACAAGAAAGGTGATTCAGAAGCGGTGCTTGTTGGATATCCACCAGCAGCTCGCATGCCCTCGGGGGCCCTGGCCCTCTTTCAAAGTGTGGCCCATCTAAGTGTCTGAAGTGTAACACCAAGGAGTCTATTGAGAGGCAGGTGATGTGCAGAACAAAGGGGGGGATTCAGCACCTCGGTGACACAGTGGGAAAGAGATGAGTGATTATTAGCCCCGCTGAGGGCCCTGACAGACCGTTTAAAGGAAGCTTCCTTTGATTGTGACAGTGTAATTGTTCCACAGATACAATCACGTCGAGTACTCACCTGAGGCTGGGGAAACTGGACTTTCATTAAAGTGCGGGATTGTCTCCAGGCTGCTCTGTAATTGTGTCTGCTGTCGTCTCGGTTTGTGGGGGGGGGGTTTTTGTCGGCCCTCGGCTGCCTCTGCTCTGAGGTGATCCAGAGGTGTGGAACGGGGTCCAACTCCATGGGTGGACTTTTTCGCTTTAAAATTTGACTCGGGTTAACAGTTGCAGCGGGCAGAGAAGGTGTTGGACACATCACAGGTTTTTCCACATTTTTCCGATGGTGCAACGGAATATTTGGCCCATACTAATCATAAAATAGAATAAAAAAATGTAAGTACAAGAATGCAGTCATAAAAGTACCGGAATTAGGTCACAATATTACAAGAAAAAGCTCATATTAGAATAAAGTCACAATAATTAGAGAATAAAATCATAATGTTACGAAAACGGTCATAATATCTGAGCATTATTCTGACCTTATTCTCATACTACGACTTCACTTTTCAGAAACAATTTTGTTTTAACATTTTATTAGCCAGCTTTTCTAAAACTGCCATGCAAAACAGATTTCCTTTTTTTGTTGTTTTTTTTTTTTTTTTTTTAGCCATTCTTGATTCATGATTCTACCAGTGCAAAAGTCTAAAATTCAACTTTTCTCATTGTAGTGATTAACCAGATTTGTCTGAATCGGTGACAAGAAATAAATCAAAGTCCAGGGACAGAGGTGGGAGCAGAATAAACAGGGGGGAAAACAGAAGAAGAAGGGGAGAATCTTCTCACTCAATCGTGTTCTCTTCTCTTACATTGAAAAAAAGCAACTCGGCCCCCGTGTTTGTTTTTGATTCAGCAGGCTGAGATGACACAGTCTGTTGGGCGCTCTATTGGCCATGTGGTCTGGGTCCACTGAGCCTGGCTGTGTGTCCAAGGGCTGAACTGATTAGATAATAAACCACAGGAGGAAGCGAGGAAAAGGAGGTGGCAAAGTGGTTTTTTTATATTATTATTTTATATATACTGTATGTACAGTACAGACCAAAAGTTTGGACACACCTTCTCATTCAATGAGTTTCCTTTATTTTCATGACTATTGACATTGTAGATTCAAACTGAAGGCATCAAAACTATGAATTAACACATGTGGAAATATGTACTAAACAAAAAAGTGTAAAACAACTGAAAATACG
>CAEFZX010009550.1:0-10426 GCA_903066825.1 Alfaro cultratus | reverse complement strand
ACTCTTTCCTTCTAAGTAGCTGCGCAGTTGTAGGCCAGGTACTATTGCCCTAATGACAGCATCCACTATCTCTGATTCAGGGTAACCTTTGCTAAAACCGTTGTCTATCTGGCGGGCCAAACTGGAAAATGTTGACCTGTCCTTTTGTCCAGGGTCGCCAATTTGACCTGAGATTTTAAATTCTTTTCTCCATGGCAGGTTGTTGTCATGGTCATGGGAAGCCTGGGCAAACACTGTTCTAATGTCCTTTGTATTTTTGTTTGCCAGGGTTTTCATTTCAGTTTCTTTCTGTTGAACTATGAGTTTTAGTTGTTCCAGTTCTCTGCTTAATTTCTCCTCCTCCTCATTTTGTTTTTCTGCTGTGCTGGTTTTGACAACTGTCTGCACTGATTTTATCATGTCCATTAAACTCAGCAAAGCTGACCTTCCTTCATCCTCTAATTGTTTCAGTTAGTCACTTTCAATATACTTGCTGATCAATGAACCAAGAATATTACGACTTTTGCCTGTAATATTATCTTTGCTTGTTCCTGAAATTCCCAGGAAATCACATATTTCGACCAGCTGGTCACTGGTAAGTTGGAAAAGGGCTCCTTTAATCTCAAACCGTAGATTGTCCATTTCTGAATCCATTTTTTCATATATATATTTTTCTTCTTCTAGGTCAGTGGTAAAGTGTGCTGAAGAATAGTGTTTGCCAGTTACCGCAGAACTGTTGTTTCCTAGTAGCTTTTCTGCACCTCAGAATACACAGTCCTCTTGGTTGGGCGTCACCTTGTTGTAGCTGCACTCTCCACTACCTAGGTTTTGATAATAGGATGGTTGATATGGGGCGTTCTCCTCTGGTGTAGGATTCCAGCGCCTCACCATCAACATCCCAGCGGTGCCTCCAAATGTAAATGCCCTGAAGAAGGGGAGTATTTTAATAAAAGAGCCGGACACGGTGCTTCTGCTCCAGCGATTATTATTATCTAAGGAGGAAGTGCCGGTGCTCTTCACTATAACTAGCGCAAGCGCTAGACGCCCCCTGCTAGTTGAATCTGACCACTACTTCAGCTAAATCAAACTAGTCAGCCTCTGAAATAACCAAATTTCAATCTATCACACTAACACGGTGGGTTTAAACTCTGACCTTGATAATATAGAGTTCTCCAAAGAAACATAATTCCTCACAGCGGCTTGATGTAAGTGTCCATCAGCCTGTGTCCAGTTTGAGTGAAAGGAGGAGCGCGATCCGTGATGAGCTAAACTAAGAGCAGCAGCAGCAGCAGCAGCAGCGCCGAGGCGCCAGCGGTGTGATTGTTCTGCTCTCTGGCTGTCAATGCATCAGCTATAAACTTATCAGAACCAGAACAAAACCTCAACAGAACCAGAACAAAACCTCAACAGAACCAGAACAAAACCTCAACAGAACCTCAACAGAACCAGAACAAAACCTCAACAGAACCAGAACAAAACCTCAACAGAACCAGAACAAAACCTCAACAGAACCAGAACAAAACCAGAACAAAACCTCAACAGAACCAGAACAAAACCTCAACAGAACCAGAACAAAACCTCAACAGAACCTCAACAGNGAACAAAACCTCAACAGAACCACAACAGAACCAGAACAAAACCTCAACAGAACCAGAACAAAACCTCAACAGAACCAGAACAAAACCTCAACTGAACCACAACAGAACCTCAACAGAACCACAACAGAACCTCAACAGAACCAGAACAATACCTCAACAGAACCACAACAGAACCAGAACAAAACCTCAACAGAACCAGAACAGAACCAGGACAAAACCTCAACAGAACCACAACAGAACCAGAGCAAAACCTCAACAGAACCAGAACAGAACCACACCAGAGCTAGAGCAGAACCATCCAGAACCCAGCAGAACTTCTCTTTCTGCTCTCGGTGAAGGCAGTGCTCCTGCCCACTCTGTCCTGTTTTGTTTTTTTTGGCTCTCTGTCCTTTGTTGTCTTTTTTTTGATTCTCTCTTTGCATGTTTTCTGAATTATAAACAAAATGGATATAATTTTCTCGAGGTGAACGCCGGGCTGGGGAGAATCCTCTGGCCCTGTCAGGATTCATGCAGCTGGAAACACGATGGATTCCTGGGGAAGTGGAAGGCCGTGTCTCTGTCCAGATTGTTGGTCAAGGATTTTGAAGATATGAGCATAACTGGATTTCTGGATTTTTGCTTTTTGGCGGTTACCTGGCATAGTGAGAGACTCATAAAATGTCGGCAGCTGTTGCTGAGATTCTCAGGCAGGAAGGAGAAATTACAAGCTCGGTTTGGCGGGATTGAACATAAATTTGGCTGAGTTGCCATGGAAACCTACCAGTTAGACTCTAATGCCCAGTTCACACTACACAATTTTAGAATAGTGGGCCAATCGTCGGCCGATTCTCAAAACGTGAGAGACCACACACTAGCCGATTTAAAATCGTAGGTGTAACGGGTTCGATCGTAGAGTGTCAGGTTTCACTATTTGCTCCTGTATTTAGACTACAAATAGATTAACACAACATAACATTTTCTGTATTTTTCTTCTGCTGTTTTATTACTACAGAATGAAATCAAATGCTCCATTTCAACAAAAGGTTAGAATGCGCTTCTAAACCAGATGAACTCTATGCAATTACTTTATAATTTTTCTGTCGTTTTTTAAAAAAAAAAACGATCCAATAGCAAGCCGCTCCGAACAAGGATAAAGATTTACTTATGGTTTTATGAGATCTAATTACCTCTAAAGCACATTTCATTCATCGTAGCATTGACAGTAGCAGCAGTTACCGGGTTCGTCAATTGCCTTCGCAATTTCACTCCAGCTTCTTTCTTTCTCTTTTCTGTTGTGATTCTCTTTAGACAAAATGTTAAATAAATGTTAAATAAACATTCACGTTCTTTCCACATTTCGACCGGACTCTCGATTGGACTCTCGATTGCGCCATGTGGGCTGTTCTTGGGATTCCCTACCGTTCTTACGTCACAGTGCTTTCTGATTGGCTACCTGTCACATTCAACAGGCTCCTTCTCGCTCCCAGTCGGGGAAACATCACAGACACTGCGATAAACGAGCCAAGACGATCAAACATGTTGAATATCCCCGATTTTAGATCAAAGTGGTCCTGAGGTTCTACCGACTGGTCGTAACACACGACACACTACAGGATGATCGGCTACGATTGTCGCAAGCGACAATCTTAGAACTCAGAACGTTCTAAGATTGTCGTAAGGGCAAAATCGGGCCAAAAAATCATGTAGTGTGAACTGGGCTTAAGGCTGGTGGAACGTTAACAGTTGGCCCGACCCAACTGTTGGCATCCTTGGATGGCTGCTTACCTGAAATTCTCCTGGATAATATATAAACAAGATGTCTGCTTCAATTTTCTTCCCATGATTCCTGTGGACCTGCTCCATCTCTTATCCAGGACTGTGACTGGGGGCCAGGGTCCTTTGGAGCAGTTCAAGAACTTCCTACTGTCACATGCATACATTCATATGTGGTTTTAGCATAGCTAACACCACATCGTCCTCAACTCATCGCCTTCGCTTGCCCCTCCTATGTCTGTTGTTTTCATTGAGATTTTTTGTAACCTCACACTGTGGCCTTTATGCTGTAGGGAAAAAGAATGAGATGTTTTCTCCTCTTTCAATCTCAGCTTTTTAATTTCTGATCTAAGGAACGGATGGCGCCTCTCATGATGTATGCAGCCTCCGGCACCCGTGTCCCCCTATCCAATCCTCTTTGTTTGTCTTTTCTTCGGACGGGCTAGAATGAAATAAAATTCTGTTATGCTTCTGTAACGATAAAGACATTCTGATTCTGAGTCACCCCAGAAACACCCAAAACCAAATTAGTACCATTGTAGAACTACACCACAACCACCCAGTTCTGTTGGCACACAGAAACACTGGTCAGACCGCTGAGACCGCCCAATCAGGAGTTTTGTGAGTGAGTTCAATCAAGTTAATTTCTATCACACATTTCAGCAATAAGGCACTTGTGCTTCACATCATAAAAACACAAAAATCAACAATTGAAGCATTACATTTTTTGAGTGTCATAAATAGACATCAAAATGTTGATCCATTTTTCTTTTATTATGGATCAAAATGAACTCTAACCAGATGGTTTTTAGTCTAGATTTAGATTGAAAGGAATTCAGTGTTTTGTCTGTTTTGCAGTTTTCGGAAAGTTTGTTTCAGATTTGTGTTGCATAGAAGCTCAATGCTGCTTCTCCTGTTTGGTCCTGAGAACCAAATGCTGCTGCGGTAATCAATGTGACTAAAGACACAGACCCTTTCCAAAAAATTTGAATATCATGGAAAATAAGTTTTATTCCCACAATTCCACTCAAAAAGTTAAACTTTCATAAGTTATAGATTCAGGGCCCACAATTTAAACAATTTCAAGGATTTGTTTGTTCATTACGGGCTGTCAGGTCCCTGTATGACCGGTGTCAGAGTCTGGTCCGCAATGCCGGCAATAAGTCGGGCTCGTTTCCGGTGAGGGTTGGACTCCACCAGGGCTGCCCTTTATCACCGATTCTGTTCATTACTTTTATGGACAGAATTTCTATGCGCAGCCAAAGTGTTGAGGGGATCCGTTTTGGTGGCCATAGGATCGCATCTCTGCTTTTTGCGGATGATGTGGTCCTGTTGGCTTCATCAGGACATCTGCAGCTGCAGAGATCTGCAGCTCTTGCTGGAGCGGTTCGCAGCCGAGTGTGAAGTGGCCAGGATGAGGATCAGTGCCTCCAAATCCGAGGCCATGGTCTTGAGCCGGAAAAGGGTAGACTGCCTTCTCCGGGTCGGGGGGATGTCCTGCCTCAAGTGGAAGACTTCAAGTATCTCGGGATCTTGTTCACAAATGAGGGAAGAAGGAAGCGGGAGATCAACAGGCGGCTTGGCGCAGTGTCTGCCGTGAAGCGGGGCCTGTACCGGTCTGTCGTGGTGAAGAGAGAGCTGAGTCAAAAAGCGAAGCTTTTGATTTACTGGTTGATCTATGTTCCCACCCTCATCTATGGTCATGAGATTTGGGTCGAGACCGAAAGAACGAGTTTGCGGATACAAGCGGCCAAAATGGGTTTTCTTTGTAGGGTGTCTGGGCCTCCATTAGAGAGAAGCTCGGTCATCCAGGAGGGACTCAAAGTAGAGCTGCTGCTCCTTCACGTCGAGAGGAGCCAGTTGAGGCTCAGGCATCTGGTTAGGATGCCATCTGGACGCCTCCCTGGTGAGGTGTTCACGTCCCACCGGGAGGAGGCCCCGGGGAAGATCCAGGACACTCTGGAGGGACTATGTTTCTCGGCTGGCCTGGCAAGGCCTTGGGATTCCCTCGGAAGAGCTGGAAGAAGTGGCTGAGGAGAGGGAAGTCTGGGCCTAAAGCTGCTACCCCCGCGACCCGACCCCGGATAAAGCAAAAGAAAATGGATGGATGGATGTTTGTTCATTGTTACATGCATAGTCTCTCTGCTCTTGGTGAAGGTGGACACTTTTTTCTCTGTTCCCTTCTTCCTCTCCTTCTTCACTTGCTCTATTTTTGTGCTGCTTTTTTGAAGCCTCTCTTTGCACATCCTCCGAATTTGGTTAACCGTTCTCTCAATGAAATTGATCAAACTTACTTAACAAGAAGAGTGGGTAGAGGAGAGCCCATCCGGACAGATTCATCCTGGATTTATTTGGACTCATGATTCAGGATTTCTGCTCTTTGGAGCTTGTGGATACCTGGAATATCGAGAAATTCGTCACAGATTGGGCAGACTAACGAACATTGACTTGCTGTGAGACACAGGCTCAAGTTGGATGGGATTCTTTTGCAGGCAAACTTTGGGTGCTAAAACTAACCAGCGGGATGGAATCAACCTTGGAGAAGTTGCTAGTTTCAGCCCGATGAGAGTAAACATGCTTATTTGGATAATTGGAAATAACAGAGATGTACTGGTTGAGCCTTTAGGGCAAATGGAAATTTTAAATCTGCCCGATTTAAAGACAATTTGTTTATTCTGAGTATGGCTCCCTGTGGCCTTGGCTCCCTGGCGATCTCAAATCTGCTGGAGTTTATGTAAACAAGCTGCTCCTTCCCATCTCCTCCCTCCTTCCAAATGACAACTGTGGAATCGTATGGCAAGACTCAAGGACTTGCTCAGAGATAATACCACCTTATCAGAAATTGTCTACATAGAAGAGCAGGCTGTACAAATTCATGGTCAAACCGAGACACATCTCGTTGTTACAGATACATTTCCCTGACATCACTACCTTCACTGGCCATGTGTTCAATGTTGCCACTTGTGCTATTGTTCCTTGATGTGTCGGGTTTCTCGCCCCGCCTGTCTGTCTGTATAGTTAGAAACTGTGGAGTACTCAGTATTAACCCAGAAAAGGAATCAGAACAAATTTATGATCTGGAGAAACTACTTTACAGAATAGGAACACTTAGTTTATTTAGTTTATATACTTCACTCCAAAGGACCCCCTGCTAGTTTATATGAAGTACGGACCACTTAGTCCTAAACATGGGGAACTAATATGTAGTTTTTTACTTATTTCTTATTTTTCCTCTTTTGCTCTTTCCTTTGGTTTCATTATTTTGTTTGTATTTCATTTTAATTAATTTTAATCCCCCCTATATTAATGATTGTTCAAAAGGTCGTCATACCAGTTTATTCCTCTGTATGTAGTTTAGTTTCTTAGTTATTTCTTGCATTTTGTTCTTTGTTCATTTCCATTTAGTGTCCTTTGATTAGTTTTATCATTTCTTAGTTTGTTGTTATATCTTCTTTAGTTTCTCTCCTGTTATTAGCTTACTCCCTGTTTTTATTGACGCTCACTATCTTCACTTCCCTTGTTGCTGAAAATGTGCTATATAAATACAATTACTTTACCTACCATAATTTGAACTTCCAGCTCATAAAACCCACAAAAACAGGAATTCAAAACATTTGAATACTCTGAAGAAATCAGCCTAAAGTACTATGCGGTTTTTGCAGTAAAAAAGTAAGAAATAAAAATATTGCTTTTAAACATAACATTTAATAATTCTATGTCAATCTTTAGTACTTGCCTTAATCACTACCTCGATGCGACGTGGTGTTGCCTGGGAGTTGTGGAAGCCCAGATTTCCTTGATGCTTGTTGTTGGATCTGGTAACCCTCATGTTCCTCTTGAGAATACCCCATAGACTCTCAATGGGGTTTGCGTCCAGTGAGTTGCCTGGCCAGTCAAGCACTGTGATGAGCATCAAACCAGGTTTTGGTGCTTCTGGAGGCATGGCCAGGGACCAGGTCCTGCTGGAAGATGAAATCTGCATCTCCACACAAATCCTCAGCTGAAAGAATCACAAAGTCCTCTAAAACATTCTGGTTTTGGGAGAGTTTACCAAGACCTGCGCCAGACAATGCACCCCAAATTATGACTGACTATGGATATTTCACACTGGACCTCAAGCAGTTTGGGTTCAGTTCCTCCTCCAAACCCTCAGACCTTGACTACTGAATGAAAGGCACTTTACTTTTATTGGAAAAGAGGACCTTGGACCACTGACTCTAACCCAGCCTTTCTTCTCCTTGGCCCCATTCAGTCGCTTCTTACGTTGACTCAGGTTCAGAAGTGGCTTGACCCAAGGAACCCAACAGTTGGAGCTTGTCTCCTGGATGCATCTGATTGTGGTGGTTTTTGAAGCTGTGACTCCCGCCTCATTCCAATCTTTCTGGATCTCTGTCAGATTCTTGAATCGTTTCGGTTTGATGATCCGTTGGAGTCCACTGTCATCTCTTTGGCTAGTGCTTCTTCTCCTGCCACATTTTGTCCTTCCATTAGACTTTCCATTGATGGGCTTGGACACAGCATTCTGTGAACAGCCAGCCTACTTGGCTATGAACTTTAGTGACTTACCCAACCTATGGAGGGTATTGAGTCTTCCCCACATTGAACCGAACTAAGACAATTTAATGACACCTGGTGGTGCTTTGAGTTTAGTAGATGATTAGTGTGTCACATTCAATTTACAACATTCATGCCCTGTAAATTTTGGGCTAATTTCTTCAGAGTATTTTAATGTTTGAATTTCTGTTTTTGTGGGTTTTGTGAGCTGAAGCCAAAATTATGTAACAATAAAAAAACAAATATGAAAGTTTAACCTTTTTAAAAGGAATTACAGGAATTAAACAACTTTTCCATGATATTCTAACTTTGTGGCAAGGGTTTGTAAACGCCTGGATGAGTTTCTCAGATTGTGAGACATTAGTCCTCTGATCCTGGAAATGTTCTTCAGCTGGTAGAAGGCCCACTTTGGAACCGTTTATGTGGTTCTGAAGGCTGAGGTCAGAGGTCAGCCTTATCTCTGAACTGAGGCTGCCCCTGACTCTATATCTATAATTCTACATTAGAGTTTCTCAGCGGGGGTATTTGCTCGAAGATAATTTACACCCCTTCAAAAAATCCCATGAAATTCACATGTGAAAGTCACATGTGAAACCCATGTACCACATAAAATGTTCATATGTCAATTACATGTGCATAACGTGTGAATGATGTGAATCGCATGTAAAAGCGCATATAAACTTGTGATTTTGGAATGTTTCATGGTAAAAAAAAAATACATGTGTAAAAAATACATTTATATCACATATTTCACATTTTGTCTCATGTGAAAACATTTAAGGCAGTAAAATATGATACACATGTCATACATAAAATATGTGAAACCCATGTGGATCACATGGTTTTCTCATTTGAAACGTGAAATAGTTGAAAAATATATACAATTATAAAATAATCATAATTGTATATATATAATGATATATGCAATTATATATAATTGTATATATAATTTTTTTTTACCATGAACATTTTCAAATTCTTCATGTTATTCACTTTTCACAATATGATATCAATATGAGGTCACATGTCAATCTCATGTCATTTTATGAGACATAACTGCATACTAAAGTTAACTTGTGATTTATAAACTTACGAATCAAGACATCCAAGACAAGTATATATGTCCACAAATAACTATTTCTTTCTTTCTTTGTGTTTGAAACTGAACCAGAAACAACTTTTCACATCTGAGCATGACACCTTACAGATTTGTCCCAAATCAGGTTCAGACAACAAACATGTGGAAACCAGATGTGTAGAAACGGGTTTAATACCATCAGTGCCTTGCGAGCGTCCAGAGGGGAAAACAGAACCTCAGGTAAAACCTCAGTGACTGGAGAGACTGTGAATCCTCTGAGTCTCCTTAATGTCTTCAAGGATGGTTAGAACACACACATGTTGGCATTGGTGGCTTGTGCAGGGGTCTTCTTATATGTGGCATTAACCACATGTGACGGTGCTGTGGTGGGAGTTTTCCTTCTCCAGTGCTGAAGGTGGTGAGGTCTCTGGGTTCTGCTGTGTCCCATTCACTCCTCATCTGAGCTTCACTGGACCACTGGCCTCAAACAAAATGTGAAAATTAATAAAACAAAGCTCATATGATCTTGGATACATTTTATGTACACACACACGCATACATACAGCAGAGTCCTACTTTTACATTAGTATGTAATTGACCAGAATGACATGGAGTACTCTGATCTAACAACCGATTTGCTAAATAAAGCAGCATAACATGACGGTGTTTGGTGGCTATCCTGTGTCAGGCTAAAAAACACTTCAATTGATAAAAACTATGATTCTCGCAGTGAAGAAAAATCATGCAGTGTTAAAAACAATAACAGGTCAATTTATGTTTTTCAACTGGAAGAATAAAATGTTAATATGATAAATGGCGATGTCATCATAAAAGCAAGCTCACTCATCGGCTGCTGACGCGCTCCGGACACGGAGGGAGAAATGGCTGTTTGATTATAACTTTAATTCTGACTGAAAACAGCTGCTGTCTGTTGTTCCTCCCTCCATTAAAAATAGGCAAGGTTGTGGCGTATACGGTGTATATATTTCACACCCAAATGTATGCTTTTCTTGTGAAGGGGAGAAGGTGAGGTGTGAAGACACCAACGGTTGTACTACATTCTGTTTTTGGTTTTGAGTCGAAGACATTGAGAATAAATTCAAATTATACACTCAACAAAAATATAAACGCAACACTTTTGTTTTTGCTCCCATTTTTCATGAAATGGAATCAAAGATCTAAAATTCATTCCAGATAAACAATATTACCATTTCTTTCAAATGTTGTCCACAAATCTGTCTAAATGTTTGATAGTGAGCACTTCTGCTTTGCTGAGCTAATCCATCCCACCTCACAAGTGTGCCACATCAAGATGCTGATCTGACATCATGATTAGTGCTCAGGTGTACCTTATACTGCCCACAATAAAAGGCCACTCTGAAATGTGCTTTTTTTTTTTTGCTTTATTGGGGGTCTGGGGACTCAGAACCAGTCAGTAGCTGGTGTGACCACCATTTGCCTCATG
>CAEFZX010009547.1:0-17370 GCA_903066825.1 Alfaro cultratus | reverse complement strand
TTGTTTAGTACATATTTCCACATGTGTTAATTCATAGTTTTGATGCCTTCAGTGTGAATCTACAATGTCAATAGTCATGAAAATAAAGGAAACTCATTGAATGAGAAGATGTGTCCAAACTTTTGGTCTATACTATATATATCTAATAAATTCGTTTTTCATTAGCTAAAAATGGTGCGTAAACAAGGTTTACCATTTAAACATGTTCAGGATTTTCCTTACTATGAAAATAAATAAGAATTTATTTATTCTTCTCAGTTAAGGTGGTTCTGCATCCATATATCCTTGGCTTCAAACCGAGCTGTGAGAGCATCATACAACAACTGTCTTCAGTCAGAGGCTTCTTTAGATACGTTGCCAGACTGACAGCATCACCATCCACAAGATTCTCTCAAGACACTTCGATGCACAAAGTATCCTGATATACAGTGATATTTAATCTCCATTTGGGAAAGATAAATTATATTTGAATTGAATTAGATTAGATTTGGGTTCAACAAAAGCAGCTATGTTTGCTACATTTGTCACAATAAAATTATAAAATCACCTTCTAAGGAATTTTTTATCTAAGAATGTGTACTAGGCCTGTGCATATATCCGATGCTGAGCAGCTGTTTATATCTGAAATGACAACCAGCCAAAGAGAAAGTCCTATTGACATGCAACATTTGCATGAATCTCACGAAGGAGAAGTCTAGCAGACTACAAACCCTCATAATAGGCAGATTACTTGTAATAAACAAGCTCACTTTCAGCTGCCTTATCGGGAGGCATTTTATACAAACAGAGCAAAGGCCCTTGTGTTTGTGTCAATGCTGTCAAGGAGGAACATCTGCTCCTGAACAGGCAAAAGCTCTTCTGCGCCTTATCGGACCGAGAGAAGAGACGGACATGAACAGATTACTCAGATATCTTGGGATGAGAAAAGGAATGAGAGATAAAACCACATGAAAGAGAGAAAAAGATTACAAACTGGGCTGTAAAGTCCCCACATCAAGGCTATCAAAGCTCTCTGAATAATGTGTTGTGATAATGATATGAGGTTCTGAATACAGGCTGTAATACAAGATGTTGTATCGCTCCATGTGCGGAAAAAATACAAAACCAAGCCAGTTCTGAAAAGGTGATGTTTGTGTCATGCAGATAGTGGCTGAACTGTGAGGTCCAAACATCAGCAGCAGTCTGCCTCTGACTAAACCCAGCAAACTCAGGCTCAAGATGGAGCAGAAAACTCATTTTAGTAATTAAATTCCTATAAATTTGAAACTGGGTAAGATCCTTATTGTTTCAATGGTTTTGAATAGTAACCAGCTGCTCAGAAACTCACAAATTACTTATTCTAGTGTAAATATTAACACCAGATTGCAAATAGGCTGTAAAACTCTGATCTGTTCGTCTCCAGTCAGAACAAATAAAGCAATATGTTAAATAATTTAAAAACAAATTCAAAGTTTTAAACCATCTTGAAAACTCAATTTAAAACTACTATTTCTTAATTTTTTCTAGGATCTTACAGCTACAAAAGCCAGAGTCCAAAGAAAAGCTCTAAAAGACGTTCAGGACGCTGAGGAAATATTGATCAAGACAACTTTAAAGCATACATCAAAGTCTTGCTGCTTTGAAGCAAAGTAAAAAGAAATGAGGGGAGACTCTGGGTGTTTGTACAGGACTTAAAGGGATGCAGCTTCTTATATCTGTGCAGACAGGTGTTTAACTTCTCTGGTTCTGCTTGAGCTGCTGCACCATTAAGTTCTCTGTATGCAAATGGTTTGAAACTAAAATTTTGTTGAATCTAAATAAATGTGACAGCAGTGATTATTTTAACACTTCAGAAACAAACTTACTTCTGGCAAAAAAAACAAAAAAACATTTTGAGCACTATAATTCTCCACATAATGACAAAAAAAAAAAAAGAAAAAACGATATGAATGTTTTTACAATTGGAAGTGGCGCTAACGAAGGCACCAGCAGTCTGACAGGATGTAGGAGCCAGCTGATTGACCATATCCTGTCACAAAACATCTGCTGCTGATCTGTAGGAATGATGAGCTCTGAGACAAACATGTTCGTGGATGTGGCTGACATCCTTCTGTCTTCACTGACAGCAATGAAGATTTAGCCAATCACCAAGAGACTGATTATTGGTCTGCATTTTTGCGACATCTGAGAGAAAAGTACAACACAGCGGGGACATCTGGAGAACATACATTGGAGTAGATATGTCTCTTTATCAGCTGCTAACTTATCAGTCAAACCCCTAACCCATGACATGAAACTGCTGTCGTATTAATTTAATATGCACATAATGAACCAGAGCAGGTTTATCAAGCTTGATGAAGCAAATTATGCTGCACATTGTCGATGCACATTTAATTCAAAATACCCAGCTCACACTGACACCAAAGGGGTTAAAGACACAAAGACCTGGTGATCTCATTACGGAGCAGAAGGAAAATTGTCTCATTTTAATTTGCAAAGGATGTAAAGCACCTATTTGACTGTTCTGTTGGAGAGAAGATGAGAAGCAGGGAGACAGATTCTGACATATTTCTTTAAAGTAGCCAAGATGTCACATCATTAAATACTGATTTGTGAGAAGTCAATTTGATGGTACAGATGTAGAGAGGTAGACCATTACTAGCGCATCAATCTAAAAAAGGGACAGACGCAATAGGCTATTTGATTATTTCAAGCTGTGCAGAAGGAGAAGATAAAACCCACCATGAGTCCTGAGGGACCTGAGCCAACAATTTTTGCAATAGTTAAGAGTTTAAAAACAAGCCGGATGAAGTACATATAATTCTGCATGCATTTAAAGCACATGTAACAAGGCTTCAATAAAGAATGCTCTCCGTTTTATTAGACAGCTTACAGAGACCAATCTGAAATTGGTTGCAGCGTCTCATCAGCATTTATATTGACGGAGATACAGCACGGATACATGAAATAGTGTAGCAATGCAAACAAGGTGCAATGCTACACTATCAGGGTTTAATCATAAGTGTGGTAAACATATGGCGGGAGTGTAGAGTAAAATCCATTTATGGTTATGTTTTTGATTTATCTTTCAAGCTTTAGTTTACAAATGGGCAAGAAAGGGGAAAAGCACAAAATGAAAAACCAACAATCTCTGGTCCTTCCTCCATTAGTTTATGTAGTAATAAACTTTATTTGAAAACTAAAATAAAAGCTGGAGTTCAAACAGACACCTAGTTTCTAGCGAGCTTTGTGATGTTTACAATCATTTAGTCTAGTTGAGAGAATCTGAACTGAACTGATATCTAAATTAACTTATTTAGTGACTGTGGACACAAATAAAAAGTTATGTGTCATCAGCAATCATAATGCATATGCTAAAATATGTTACAGGACTTCATAACCATACAAAGTGAACTCTTGGTATTCAACAACCCTTGTCAATAGCTAAAATAAACTAATACCTATTTCAATATTTCAAACACCAAATATACCTTAAATCGTTAGCACAAACACAGAATATCTACAGTCTTCCTTATCTCCACTCTTGAGGTACAGTCAGTCTGCTACTTGACAGAGTGTCATGCAGCATTGCAATGAGGTATTTCATCTTCCCAAGGTCCATTTTCTTTCAGAAATTTTAGATATGCTCTATGGAAAAATCCCTGTCGTCTGTAGATGTTGAATAAAAGTGGCTTGAGAAGAGAGCCTTGAGGATTCCCACTTTTTTGGTTTTGCTCTTTGTCTGTCAAGAGTGATATGAACTATTTTAGCACAGAACCATAGAGTTCCACTAGTTTATTTAGAAAAAAAACCTGCATAGGTTCACGCCTCTATCTGGGAAACAAACTGAAGTTGGAGTGTCTATGTGGCATAAAAAATTAACTGTCATCAAATGTGTTCAATCAGAGCAGACAACAAAAAACATCTGTGTCATGATTTTTAGATTACATCTTATCTTCCCATCAGTTCACACCAGATATTATGATTGTGATCAATAATTATTATTTTTAGCTTATTTATTGCACCATGCTCCCTCTCAGATTATAACAAGTCTTAAATATTGATACAATCAAGCAACTGGAAGTGTGTGGAAACATATGGCATATCATGAGAAAAGCTAGAATAAATAATTATTTAGCTGAATGGCAGCAACCTGCAAAAACTGACACGGTTCTGAACTTTTCTGACTAATCTACTGAGATTCATAATGACAGGAAAACAGAGGCTGTAAGGTCATACAAGCATTGACATTGTTAGAACTTGACATCTGCTTTTCTGTGCTCAGCACTGTATATTCCAGTCACTATAGACATATTACAGCAGATTAATTAAAATAATGTTTAAGACCTTATAATAATACATATAAACAAAAAGTATAGATTACATTTTTCCTCTAGTGTACAGCAATGCAGAGAATGTTTATGCTTCCTACATTTGCCCTGATCTTGAGATAACAATCCATTCTTCCAAATGAAAGCTAATCACTTGCTGGAGATTTTCCCATCTCCCATATTTCCAGTGACCATCTGTCTGAACTGTAATCCAAAGAGCTTTTGAGGCATGAAAGCCACTCTGCAGAGAGTTGGTGCAAATGTTGGTGTCAATACAAATAGGTGCCATTGTACCTTTGATTTTTCCTCATATTTCGATACTTTATAATGCCTCCAAATAGCCATAAGTGCAAGACTACTTTCAGTCCTGAACTATGACACAAACAAATAACAAGTGCTGTTTGTGCTTTCTGAGTTGGCACAGCCTTCAACAATATATCTGGGGGAAAAAAGCCTCCAATGAAACTCAGAGCACAGAAAAAAGATCAATAAAATGAGTCGAGCTTTGCCGGTCAAAATAAATAAAAAATTCCAAGTGTTTTAGGTGAAAAAGGTATAAACCAAAATACGGTTTGCACTTCAGAGATTGCTAAACCTAATGGGGAATCTAACAGCTGTGCAATTTAATTGATCCCACATGTAATGCAACTCAAAGTAAAAAAAAAAAAAAAAAAAAGTCTTTTTTTGAGCAAAGTTTCTGTAAGTGCTTAGTACTCTTCAGAACAGCAGGGCCAGGAGAGATTAGCCTTCTTAGATTTAACGTTTAGCCCACTGATGTGTTGTTTGATACTTCTGTCTCTGTTCGGAGATTAAGGATTGGGATCTCCTACAGTTTGCTAGTGAAGCTTTCATCTGTTTTTAACCTTCATTAACTTCAGCAGACGTATTAAAATATAAAATCACAACTTAAAATTCCTTAAAGTTAGGCGTGAAAACCAGCCATTTCTCTTTGCTGCTCATTGTGACTTAATATCCTTGCATATAGTAGATTAAGGTCTGCTAAAACCTTCAAATCTGAGTCTAGATTCTTCTCCTTTTTCTCATATGGTCTAGATAATCCTATAGTACATAAACATGCTCAATGTTTGTTTACCTTACACTTTCTGCTTTGTTTACCCACTCCAACCCTAATTTGCCTTCAGTTTTAGCATAATTATTGAGACAGGAGCTTGAAGGCAAATCCCCAGCTTTTGAGATTAATTATTCTACGAGTGGCGGCAAAGCAGTAAAAGAAACAGACCGTTGGAGAAATCAACCATCTTACGGTTTACGGGCAGAAATCTCCTGAGTGACCAAGAGTTACATTCGGAAGAGCTGATAAATTTTTCTTCTCGGTGGTGCTAGTACTGTATCAGGAGAACATAAAAGAACAGCAAAGATATAATGAAAATATTAAATAAGAGGAAATTAAAGAAAATATCAGAAAGAAAACCTAAATCTCAGGTGTTTAGGCTGAAGGTCACATGGATGGATTACTCTTTAATATTTTAACCAGAATCTCTAAGCATTGCTCGATTGCAGAAAGTGTGAGTTTCTCAAAGGAGCCTGCATCTGGTTGCTAGCCTTGAAGGAGTTTGGTGTTTAACAGGCAGTCACTACAAAGGCAAATCGTTGCTCAGTACAAGAAACATAAATTGAACGTGTTTATTGACGCCTGAAGGACAGTTTGACAACCTAAGAGGGGAAAAAAATAAGCTGGAATGTTTCTTTAGGTCTGTGTTGTGCCTGCTTTGAAGTTTGAACTGTCAGGAGTGGAGACTATATGTCCCCAAAGAGGGAAAAAAAGTTGTGTGACTGTCAGTGTTCATGCTATTCAAATCTTTCGGAGGACTGTTAGTTTGTAGCCGTAGTGTTGTTGGGTGGGTGGGGATGGATTGCTTTAGAGAGGTGTGGGAAATATGGGGGAGTCTTTGGTGGTCATGGTTAATGAACAGCTGAAAACGGCCCAAAGCAAACTGTCAAAGTATTAAAACAGAAAAACAAACCATAGCTGAGTCTACTTGCAAATAAAAGGAATGCCCAATGAGTCATTTTTAAACAAAAATTTACATTTGTGGTTCAATATAAGAGAATTTCATTCTAGACATAAATTTAGAAACCAACAAACCTTTTAATTTCATTTCTGTGATGACATAAAGAGGTTATAAATAAAGTTTATTTCCCTTTGTTTCAGTTGAAAACATCTGACCTTTTAACATTTTTCTTGATTTTTTTTTCAGCTTTTCCCTTTTGTTCATTTCCAGTCCAGTCCTAACCATGGCAACTAATTAGCCAATATAAACTAAATATAGCAGATCCAAACCATCTATAGGTTGCATATTTAAGAGAAAAAATATTTGCGTAGTGAAGGGAAAAAATATGGGATGTAAAAACGTTTTCATGAGAATTAGGTAATTGTATCTGCATGTATGTGAAATCCATTCTTTTGGTTTAGTAAACTGTGCATTTGACTTTACAACATCATTGGTATCTAGATGCATCAGCTGAGGATGTTGATGTAAACATTACAACAGTGGACCAGTTATGGGTCAGTATTTGGTGAACCATAAATGGTTCAAAATTTACATATTTTTCTATGTGTTGTAGCTCCAAATTTTCTGAGAAAAATTTGGCTGTTTGTGGATATTTGTTGTAGAGCGAATCTAAAATATTTAGCTGAGCAAATGCAGCTTTGGAAGCTGAAATACCTTGGCAAAATGCTACTTGACACAATATTGTCTGGCCTTTTTAAAGCAGCCAATCGAGGAACACCAAGCATCTTCCTTGGCACTGATTGGCTGTACCGCCAAGAACAAAAATAAGGAAGACAGTAGATTTTAGCTTCTGGAGTAGAACTAAAACAGTTTCCAATGTGCATTAAAGCATAATAAGGCATATAACTATTAATATAAGCAGCTGTAAGTGTCACAAATAATCAAATATTTTTACTATTCATGTCCAGTTGTGGTTCCTAAACCCCAGAAATACTGGGGCTCCACTGCAAACTATATTTGCTCCAGGACAGGCTATGAGTTATAAAACTTGACTACGATATTGTATTTTGTGTCATTATGCTTCATCCATTTTCAATGTTGTCATAAGTCGCATAAGATATTTTAAATTAATCTCTTAAACTAAAGGTTGATAATTTTTGTGTCTAATTTGAAAAGCTTCTTTGCCAAGTTGTCAAAACTAGTTCATCCCTCAAGTTTAAGTGGATTTTATGCCTGAATGATTAAAATAGTTACATATAGTACTCAAAATGGAGAAATCCAAAGCTGAAAATGAGCAAAAAGGCAGACAAAGACCAAAGAAAAAAAGAAAATCATCAAAAACTTTGACAAACACTGTTTGAGATTACTGAGGACACTATAAATACATTTGCGTGCTTCAAAGTCGCAACTTATTACGTTATTACAGTTGAATGAGCCAGCATGCTGCTGGTGAGCGCTTCACGCTGAAACTCCAGAGAGAGGTCTGCCTCCCTGACTCCCAGCACTAACTGTGGGCAAAGGCGTTTGTCTCATATCCTCTTGATCCAACTCGCACACACCCACATGCCCTTCCATTACACAAGCTCTGGGGACTGGAGCAAATTTCACATCAAGTAGTTCGCCTGCCAGACAAGGCTTTCTGTGGATTCCATTAACTAAAAACAGAAGCCTAATTACTTCCTTGAGATCAATAAAAAATGATACAGACACATGCAGAATGCAGCTTAAGGTGGGCAGAGAGGAAATAAGGTAAGAGAGAAGATAAAACTTTTAGGGTGACAGTTGAGTGTATTAATTGTGTCGACTTTAAGGATAAGGAGACAATAGAACAAAAATGTCTTCATCAGCGGTTTTTGCTTTTACCCACGAGACTATGGGCTACTTCTGCCGGAAAAAACATCTGCAAAATGTTCAAGTTCGGCCTAAAAACAAGATCAGATGGAGTGGATTTCCACAGTAAAGAAGGAAAAAATGTCCTAGTTTCTCCATGTGACGTGACAACTACCACAAAGCTGCAAACATCTGCGTAGTTATTAAAAGAACAGGTCCATCATCAAAATATATGACACATCAGCATATATGGATATAACTACCATTCTTTTCAGTCTCGGTTTCCCCTTGGTTACTGAGGAAACCCAATGGGCACTCTGTCACCATGACAACCACTAAGCAGCTCAACCAATCCAAAGACTATAAAGTGAGCAGAAAAAAAGTGATTTTCTCTTTTAATTTGTATGTTTTCGATAAAAACAAATTGCTTTTTCTTGTCACACTTCTTCATAAGATTAAGGAAAACACATATCCATTGACTAAATAACAAACTGATTTAAATTATGAAAATGTATTTTCTCAAAATAGAAGAAAACAAAAACAAAAAAAGCAGTTAAAGTTTTAAAACTGCACCTAAAATTATAAAATTGTCAAACAACCTTTAGGAAATATTTAGCTTTAGTCAAAAAAAGGAAGTAGAAATGAGCAACTATAACAAAATACGATTCAACCTGCAATTAAGAAGAGGTTTAACATTAAATAAAGCTGATAGCGGTTTGCCTTGAAAGACCACCAAATGGGCTCACACCAATTTTTATTTTACCAACATCTTTGGAGTCCCAGCATGAATTTGACACATAATTTGTTGTGTGAGGCAAAAATTAAAGTGATGGCAAAAACTATTTGCACTTTAAAAGACTTGAAGCTCATTTTCAAAGATAACTTGTCAAAATATCAATGGAAACATGTAGATAGCCGCTTATCAGTTATAAGGATTTGATGTGATTTTTGCCACTGAGGTATAAGATTAATTATTGACATTTTTTTAACAAAATATAGATTGAAAACCTTTTCAATAATAATAGTTATTTTTTTATAATTTTATTATCATCTGATGTTTTGCATTCCTTTTCCATCAGAAATGGGTGAATGAACATTTTGTGTCTATATCTGTATATTTGTGAATAATTTTGGGGTTTAACTGGAAGTAAAATGAATTGAATTCTTCATCCACTACACACAACTATTACACACACGTCTGTTCATGTTTTTTATGCTAGCAATACTCATTACCGTATCTTCAAAAGGTGTCGACACAAGAACTATAATTATGTTATTTTTAAGTCTTACTGTTGGAAAATTTATTTGGATGGAGTTTGCAGGTACACTAACATATCAGTGTCAACTTCATAATCTTTTGGATTTGTTTACTTTTTTAACTACATTTCTCAATAAGGATGTTTTTTTTTAAGAATTCAGTACTTTGCCAAAATGCACTGCTGTATAGAAAAGTAAAGTGCATATGCATATGATGATCACTTATTAAAAGTTTGATGCAGCTATAGTTTAAGGTCCTGACTAACAATTATTTAGACAAAACACTTAACCCACCTTTGCTGTTTGTGTTATTTTATCGATTTAATTTTAATCATTTTCAATTTCCACTGGAACGGAGAATTACAAGACTCATTTTCACGAATTAATGTGGTTCTAACTATGAGCAAAGATTGACAGGAAGAGTGTTAAAGCAGCACATGTTGAAGGCGGTAAAAAATAGGCATGAAATACAATTTTCAATCGTATTAACAAACAAGCTGATTGCATCTACTCTATATTACCCCGCTGGAAGAGAGTCTCTGGAAAATGAGGTGTGGGCCCTGGATTTGGCCCTGTCTGCCCCGTGACGGCTGAGCCGTTGTCATCTGCAGCAGGTGACAGCATCTTATCAGGAGCTGCAAATTACAACGTGGGAATCTTATCAGCGGCAGCCAATTAGAACCAGGGGAGTAGCAGCGAGAAAATGTCAACAGCTCAGTGAACTTGCCAGGGTTCTTATCGGGCCACGCCTCTTCATCCAGGCAGCTTTCTTTGAGTATGTCATGGCAGTAATGACTGCCAGAGCAATGTTGTGACAAGAAGGGCTGAAGGAATAACAGGGTCTCTAAAGAGCAAGCCTCCCAGAAAGACTCCACACTTCCTGAGAGCTGTCAAATTTTAGCAGGTTTTTGACAGCTGACGACTAAAAAGCAAAGAAATTCTTTCATTTTCAACCTCAGCCGGGTGTGTGTCTAGACTGAACAGCAAAGGTTGTAAAAGATGTTAAAAACTAGACATGTAAAAGTACACATGGGGACACATTTCTGCAGTGCAGCAGAAAACTGAGTCAGTTATTTAGGAAGATTAAAAAGTTTCAACAACTGCAACTTGACCATTATTGGTAATGTTTATATCAATTATATATTAAAAAAAGAAGATAAATCTCCTCTGAAATGTTTTCTTTTCAACTAAATTTCCTGGATGGGAAAGCTCAAGAAGATTACAGGGGCTGCTGCTCCTCTGACAGGACCCACACCCTTTTCTGTTCCCTTGCACCATCTTTACATGAATATCCTTGCTTGCAACAATACTTCAAGTTGAATTATCTCTATATGAATAAAAACATCATCCAGAATCACTGTTCTGCAGAAGGCAAGGTCCTATTACCAGAACAATTACAATGATAATCTGTGTTTCTATAAATGTTATACCCATCTGAGTTAATTTGTCACAAATATCGATTTTAAATTTCATTGCCTGGTCTAAATCATTTTTACTGTCCTATAGCTGCTTTGCTATACCTTCTTACCACATGAGTTGTTCTTGGTACAGTTAACAGCACCACTAATTGTTATTTTTATTACAGAGATCTATATATCCGAATCTTGATAATATCAAACTATATTCAAAGCTGGCCGTGATGCTGGTATAAAATCTTGACCTCAATATTGAGGTCAATATCAGACAAATGAGAAGGACTGCTATCATGTGATGCCTTTACACTAAGTGTAAAGGTCTGAGGTGCAAACAGGCAGATTTAGTTTCCATCATGATTGTTCATAAAATTTAATGGGGATAAGGAATGTACATATAGAACGGACTGGCACTTATGACCGTTTGCAGTATTCAAGCAGACAGTGACCTCCTCTGACTCAGGAAAAGTTGAATAAATGAAATGAACTTTGTACCTGAGAATTTTTTTCTGTTAATTCTCAATGAATGGGAGGAAGCTGAGGTTATTTCACTGTTTCATTCTTTCCTTTAAGGCACCGTGATTGACTGAAGCTATAACTGCATGAATAGCACAAAACCCTCAGGTATAGAAATGCGTCAGATTCCAGATGAACAGTCTCGTCACTTGGCTTGGAATGACAATGACCCTGCAGCAAAGACTTTCCTGCAACCCTGTGTCACATCCCACACCAGCACAGACTCACAGCACCACCTGAAATTTACGGAAGACAGACCCTGCCAAATTTAGAAGCCAATATAGGAATAATTAAATGGACTGATGTCGCAATTAATGTGCCAAATATTGCATAAAAAAATAAAAATTGTCCCAACTTATTTGATTACACTGTGTAACAAATAATACTTATCAAGTTCAACAGCATTCATCTAGAATTACCACTGTTATTTAATTTTCCATTTTATTTTCAAACTTTTTGTTATATTGGAGTCCTCAAACATGATGCTGGAAAATTATACAAAAACCACGTTTGGAATTTTAAACCTTATCAAGTTCAGATTAAACTAATTAGCTCTACTTATACAATTCAAATAGCTGAGGGGCAACACAGAGCAGGCGAAGGTCAGGAGGCAGTTAGCAGAGCTTTGTTGACACTTGAATACTATAAGGGAGCTGTCGCATAGTAAAATTCATGCAACGGTTTAGTATGAAGATCCAATTTTTAAGTAAATTTTAATTACTATTCTTCAGCTTAATGGACAGGGGCAGATTTACATCTGGGAACTGAGATAACTGGAAAAAGATTGACATATTGTTTGGTGAATCGTGTGTTGATTTTGCCTTTTATTATGGACCACTATCCTACTAAAAGACCCGACGAAGGCTCAGATTCATTATTTAAATCTCCTGACACATTCATGCCATACACCAACCATAGGTTTTTGGAGAGAAATGGGGTCCTCATCATCACAGGTTCACCACCATACTTTTTGCATTTGTTGCTGTCTTTTGGTCAGAGCAGTCAACACCATCCTTAGACATTGTTTAGTTTGACTCGATTTATGTTGAGGACAGCCTAATATGACGCAAGCATTCAAAAGCAACTGTTAAAAATCTTCTGTTATGAAAACATACAAATTAAACAAGTCAGATTCAATATAGCAACAATACTTCCCAATTCAGCTCAAAAACTGATCCACAGCAGTTCATTTAGCTATGCACATATGCGTCACAACGTCTCGTTTTCTCTCATCTGTAGTTTCTTCTTTATAGGACAACTGCTCAAATATTTGATGAAGTGCAGATGTAAGGCAAGCACAAACAAGTTTTCTGACAAACAATGCTCCGCACGACCATTGGGGATTAGGCCAAAAAACTGCAGGGGTGGAGCGCTTCCTTCCAGAGAAAAACAAACAAGTTCTAGTTCTGATTTTACACTGTACAGCTGAAGAATATATCTAAAATACGACAATCCACCTGGCTGTAGAAACCTCTATAGTAAAAGCACATGTGCACAGACCGGTAATAAAAGAGAGCAGGATGACATCAGAGGGGGACCAGACATGCTCATTAAACTGGTTGTAGTCTTAATGTCTTGCAGTGAGAAGCAGCTGGTATGGATCAGTTAACCCCGCTGGAGGCTCTGAGGGAAGGCAGACGGAGAAGGAGAGGTGTTGATCGAAGGAGAGTGGAGCTGCAGGGTGACGGTGATGAATACGCTGCTGAGAGCGCAGTGCCAGTCAGAAAAGAGAAAAAAAGGAGATCCCTGCAGATTCTACTCTTTTCCACGCTCAGGATCCTTTTTGTGTTGTTTAGATTCCAGTTGAAAACTTAATTTAAACTCCAACTTAAACACAAATGGCCAAAGTTGCTTCTGATTTCTAAGATTGAAAGAAAAACCTTGTCTGGTTGGACCAAACAGTCCAGTTCAAACATCTACAAAGGCTAGCAGAAGCGAAATTTAGCTCCATTAGTGGTAGAAACAAAGCTTATCTGCATCAACATGATAAATAATTCATCAAGTAATTCAACCTGTCTGGGTGAGTGCTTCTGTTTTGGTGTTTTAGGGCCACCTCAGACTTGTAGAGATCTGAGAGTCGCTGGTGGCTTGATGAAACATTGTAGATAAAACCTCTCAATAGCTCTTACATTTGTAATTGAACCATCCGGGCCCTTGAATCTTGGTCCAGCAGTTTCCTCTGGAGAACATGCACTCAAGAGGAAATGGCATATTTATTTCAACAGAGGGTGGAGTGGTTTAAGGGAAAATACAAGATTAGAGCCCTTCATTACACATGTATAGGCACCTAAGCATGCAATGTAAGTGCCATTTACCTGAGATGCTAATGTTTAAGATTCCTACAAACTGGCAAATATTAGATGAAGAAATAATATATTAAAAAATATTTAGGTTTTCTATTTTGCAAAAAAAGAAAAAAAAAATCATGTCACCAGTTTAAAGATGGCAAAATCTGAGAAAACGCCTAAATTTAAAAAATGAGAACAAAAACTTGCAGCATTCTAACAGATTCAAGATACTAAGGTGAAAAGTCATAAGACACAAAAAGATGAATTAGCAAGAAAATCATACTCCATAAAAATAAAAATCCTTAGAGAAATTTGAAAAATCTGGCATGCAACATCAGCCTCTAACAAGGGACAGAAAAATGTTTTCCAGATTGTTCCTCAACCATAGCTACAGTTTTTTCAGATAGCGTTTATTGTTACCATGGTAATTATTCCCTCATCCCTCCACCCTCACAAATACACAGCAATACATGACAATAGTTTTCCATCTAGAAGACTTAATCCGAAAACAAAGTCGTTATTTTTTGAACAGCTAGAAATGGATTAATCCTCACAACCTCACTTGTTGAGACACATTGTAAATGTTTGGGTCTTTCTTCATCAGTACAAACTTGCCGCACTGATGCAGGAATGTTGTTTTCACTTGCCTGGAAACACAAGCTTTATTTTTGAGTGTCGGAAACTGTTCAAATTTCAGTCACTGACCAATAAATCAGTATGACCCTTGAAATCCTAGAACCCTCGAAACAACCAGATTGTCATCATCAGGAAGAAAAAGTAATTCATGAGCCATTGTATTTTTCCCATCTGGTTGGATACCTTGAGTAAGTACAAGTAGGCCGTTCACATCTCTGATCTTTTTTCTTTTCATCATGAAAGACGATAAATAAATAAAATGCAACAAACGAAGAGGCCATATAGCTGGATCTTTAGAGAGTTTTGCCATTAGCTTCAGCTTCAGCCTACAGACAACCAGAGTACCCTTTTGCCTTGAATTATTTAGCGCTTACATTTGTAGGCTTTGCCAGTTGAGGGGATATTGCGCTAAAATCCCAGACCACTGAAGCATGCAGGAAAGTGGCAGAGAGCATGGCCACACAATTAAAAAAGAAAATACATACCGAAGATAAGTGAGGCAACAAGACAAAAGATGAATGGGGATTTAATTTCCTTCCTTGATGATCATCGGGAGAAGAGATCACAACTATAGGATCAGATAACTCTGCTCCAACTCGGATCAAAGGATCCTTCTATGAGCTGAACAATTTCACCGAGGAGGACACATTGTTCGTGGAGACACACACACAGATTCTGCACTGACTTTATCTCTCCCAGAGCAGCGGTGGAAACAATTGAACTCTTGTAACAGAGAGATAGAGTAACCCATGCTGGATAAGAAGAGGGAAGAAGTTGGTAGCACTGTTTCCTTGCAACAAGAAAGTCCTGAATTCTAATCCAGTCTTCCTGTTTGCATGGTTTCCCCATCCAAGTGTGGGTTCTCTCCAGGTACTCTGGCTTCCTCCCACAATCCAAAAGCATCATTATTAGGTTACCTGCTCACTCTAAATCACCCTTATGTGTGAATGTAGCATGGTTGTTTGCCGTGTGTTTGACCTAATATGACCCAATACTGTGTCATTATTGACTAAATTGAATATTGAATAGTTAAAGGAATAAAATGAATTGGAAAAACATATTTCCCTTTAATTAGATACTGTATAGCAACACCTTTTGCAGTAATCAACGCAAACAATCTGTTCTCTGCATTTGCAAACAGTAGCTGGGGTTACTGTTTGATGTTAGCATCGTTAGACATCTTTAGATCTTTCTAACAATGTTCAAAAAGACTAAATCTGGTCTCAAACTTTTAGGAATAGTCTAATGTTTTTTGTTTTGCTACAGCTATTCTTGAACGCCTTTTCCCACATTTTTACCCCAGAACAGAACACAGGTCTTGCTTAAATAGACATCAAAGACCTGCTCACTCAGTTCCTGAATTGAACAAGGGAGGGTTAGCCTTTAGTTTCTATCTTCTACAGCTCAAACACATTTCTGTTTAGTACAACTGTGTTGTGCTTTCAATGCGAACGTGTTTCTAATGTGTGTTATCTCTGTTCCTTTGTTTCTTCAAAGCTATTTGATTTACCGTGTATAAATGGTGCTATATGGTTTCTTTTAACTGAGGGACTTTGCAGTAGAAATTAAACACTTCCACCACAGCATAAAAAAAAATAAAAAAAATCACAGTAATTCTCATTTCACACCGAACTCTTTGAGACACCAACTTGGTCATACATCACCCTGACTGTCATCTGTGACAGTTTTAACATCTTGCTGAATTATTTATCTTCCACTGTTTGACTGCTACTTGACTACGAATTACACCACACTACATTGTTTTAGGCTCTAATTCATCATCTTACAAAAAGAGATCACAGAAAAGAATAAAAAGAAATACTGGAGCACATAATGCCAGAAACTTTTTTACTGCACTCTATGAGAACATGAGCCTACATTCAGTTTAGCGAAGTGCATCTTTCTGGTGTTTGGTGCTCCACACAAGAGAAACTCAGTGAAGCTGAAAACCATTTATCACAAGAAGGCCAGAGAGGGAAAGAGATCGGGTATAAACGGCACGCTTTCACAGACCTTGTACTGACAAAATAGCTTTGACAATTTCTAATACAAACCCTGAGAACAGATTTCCCTCATGGGTCTCACCTTTAAAATACCTCCAGCAGATGTCACAACACAACGGAATAGTTTACAACAACAAGTCACTGTTGTTCCAGTGGTAATGACAATCAGGAGTAAAACTGCCCTTCTTGTGCAACACCATAATCTTACAGAGAAGCATGAATGTGTGTGTTTGGCATCATTTCAGACACTGTCCCACTGAGCCAGGTTTACCTTTTCAGCTGTACAGTCTCGCATTGTTTCTTTGCCAGAGCCACCTGCAGCAGAACAACAACTACCAGTAAATCAGAAAGAGGAAAGCATTATCTCTCCCTCACAGGACTAATGCCTGCCTTGACGTCCAAACTGTGAAAATGTTTTGTAACGCAGAAAAACGCAGCATATCAATTACAAATACACGCTGAATCACAATGATTGCTACATGTGATATAATGCTGTAGCAGCTGTCTGGTAAGTATTAAAACAGCCAACCAACACAACTTGCATCCTTATTTTTCTCAGCTCAATGACATTAACCTTTCGCCTGCAGAATCAATAGCATTTTTATTCAATCCCCCCCTCGCTTGGCTCCCAGGAAAGGTTAATGCATCAGCGATTTGATTGGTGAGAGCACAATTCTCTTATTGCCTGTGAATTGGCATTTGTGTTAAAAGTTTGATCGATTTTGATCAACGCAATGCCGGTATTAAAAATGCTCCGGATGAATCCATACAACAGGCCTCGGGTTCGAAAATACACCTCTGCTCTGATCACTACTCAGCACTTTTTCCTCCCGTCTAACAACCTTGTTAGATGAAACCCATTCAAGAAAAGGCCAAATGTTCTGCTTGGTGGAGCTTTATCACATGGTTATTTGTTACGGCACAGAAATGGAGCCAGTCTTCAGCTGAAGCAGTCTTTATGTTGATTATATATATATATATATATATATATATATATATATATATATATATATATTTAATTATTTTTTTTATTTATTTTATTTATTTATTTTTTTATTATTATTATTCAAGTGTAGTTTTACATACCGTTATGTTGAACCAGAGCAGTTTTTACCTTGTATGAGCAAAGAGGACAGAAATATTTA
>CAEFZX010009546.1:0-43040 GCA_903066825.1 Alfaro cultratus | reverse complement strand
AACATGCCTAGATGAAAAAGAAATGCAATTTGCTAATTTATATATATATATTTTCCTTTTAGAAAATAGAATAAATTGTACCTACAACTATTTCAAAATTATAAAAAAAACTAAATACTGTGGTGGCATTTTTAGGTGCACCACATAGAGCCATCAACAAAACAGCATTTGCTAAAGTGAGTCTGTGCTTGGAAAAAACAGGTCACAGCAAAGGAAACAGTAGAAGAAATGGCAGGAACAAGGAAATCATAACATATAAAATTAATCAGATTATCTGAAATATTCATGTCTAAAAAGCAGATCTGTGAAGTGGTAAATGTACTTTCAGAATAGTGAAATATCCGAGATTTTATTTTGACGTCTCCACTTTTAATTAGGCAAAACCAAAACAAAAGAAGATTCCCATCCTGGGTTTCCTCCTCTGCTTTCTCTTTGGTCCAATGTCTGGTTTTTGAACATTCACAGCTGGGCTTTCAGGTGAAAGAATTTGGTTTCATGTGTGGCAAAACAATTGAATCCCAAGCTGCCTGGCTTATTCTTCTTCTTTTCTTGAAGTTGTTTACTCAGGTGGTGAAAGCTCCAGGTGATCGGTCTGTCTCAAAGCGCGGTGTGTGTACGACAGAAACTGGATTTGGAGCTGATTAAACACAACTCTGCAGCGACCTCGTTCTGGAACGCAAAAGCATTGAGAGCTGAAATAAAAATGAAGCCGATCAGAATCAGTCCCCAATCCTGTCTCACGAGAATGTGTTCATTTTGTGGTGTAACCGAGGAGGAGACCGAGACATGTCAGCGAATGATGGAATGCAATTTCACAACCAAGCTTATCCTTATGCGCCATTATCCGTCAATGAAATGCTCCGCTCTAATTTGGAGAGCTAAATGCAGCCCTGTGGAGCTACATATCTACCAGTCGAGTCAAATTGGGTCAGAGCCATTCCCAAAGCACTCTGAACAGATTTATCAAGAAGTGTTTTGAAAAGAAACAAAAGCCAAAAGTGATTAAAGAACCAGAAAGAAATATGGCGGATAAGTAAACAAAGGAAAAAAGAAACAAGCTAATGTTTTTCTTAATGGATTTAACATCACAGAATGTGCAGATCAGAAACTATTTTTTAATCGCTCAAACCATTCAAATGGTTTCACTTTAATTTAGTTTTCTGCAGATATGTCTGATGCACAATTAAGCCTGAGCCACATGCAATAAACCAACTGTCACTTTAGCAGCTGAAGGTGCTAGTGCCCACTTTGAATTTCAAGATCTTCCAAATCTTTTTATGGTGCCACATTTTTTGTTCCTTACATCTAAAAGAATAGATTGTTTTTCCCAAAGTTGGCAATTTTATTAATGATTGCCTAAACTGCAGTGGTGGAGAAAGTACACAAACAATGCACTTAAGTAAAAGTACTTTCTTTGCCACTGGTGGCATTTATTTTGAAAGAAATCCAACAGAAAGGGGATGGAAAGAAGGTAGATGGGGGAGGACATGCAACCAAGGAGCCATGTAGCGGTGTTGTAGTCAAGACCACCAAACCCGAGACCAAGACCAGAACCCCTCTCTACATGACACAATAAAATTAGGTGTACCTATCAAAATTGCTTCTCAAATTGAGTACAGATACATGAAAATTGTACTTAAGTACTGTAACGAAGTACTTGTACCTCGTTACCTCCCACCACTGCTAAATTGTATATCTTCACGGTATTCTTAAGTTGTGCCATTGCTAAATACCTTTTTTTTTTTTTTGCATGAGAGCGTAAGTTTCAACCAGGCTAAAACTGGACACAGGGGTAGAAATTTACCCCAGAAAACAACTCTAAAACTTTGTGCTGGATGTTTGTAGAGTGAGAATAATCTCGCATCTTTTTCTGTCTATATTCATTTGGGATCGTCCATCCAGACAGTTTCTAACTCTGTACTTCAGTTTTTCAGGTCAAGAGACTCTCTTTATGCAGTCCACAAATTCTCGACTTACATGTCCTATTTCAATTTATTCATATGATGCACTTTATTTTAAAACTTTCTTGTTAAACTTCTGTGGGGAGCAGAGAGAGCATGGAGGGGCGGGGCAAAGGATGGACTTGCTTTTCACAATAAAAATAATAAAAAAAACATTTGATGTTATTGTAATTAAATTTTGACAGTAAAGAGCAAAAAATGTGCCATGGATGACCTGGAAGAACAATTCCAGTAGATCGTCTTGCGTTGGTCACACTGGAAAAGTGACCATTAATAATCGGCAGCTCGTTGCATCGGAAGTTAAGTTTTTTTGCGAGGCAGGGTGACCCAGTTGGCAACAACAGCAATGCAGAATCTTTTTTCCTGTCAAACTCATTTCCTGGAAAAGGACAGCTTCTACCTGCTTGGTAATTATCTCTCTTTCTGGACAGGCAAACGGCAAAATGCAAAGAGAGACAACATGTGATGTTCCCGACCAGCATGACTGGACACGTTGACATGAGGAAAAATAATTATTATTCTTCCGTTTAGTTTCATATTTCAGGTTTATGAGACTTTAAACCATTGACGTGTTTTATTTAGTCATAAATTTTATTTGTTTACATTTTTGTAAAAATAAAATGTTTATTGTTTTATAGATATTTTTAAAAACTTATTTTATAAAACTGAACCCAAAAATGGGAGACATAGAGATGGGGGGAAGTTATGTCACATTTTTAGCCATTCTGGTAACAAAAATCAAGAAATATATATATATATATATATATATATATATATATATATATATATATATATATATATATAGCAGCTGATGTGAATGCTATTTTTCATTGTTAATATGCCAAAAATTTTAAACTATCTCTACATTTTCGGGAGCTTCGATTTCCAATAACAGGGCAACAAATGATGAAAACATGACGCTGACATCTAAGAGTAATTTTGAAATTTACAAACAAATCCTAAGACAATTGTCCAACATTTTAATAAATGATTAAAATGTTAGTTAATTGTTAATAATTAACTAGACTTTAAAATTGGATTTGGGAAAAGCAAGGACTTAGATTTATCTGGAAACTGAGTTATTAAGATCACATGTTCAGAAATGCTTAGTGTTATGTATAATTGTTATGCCTTTTATTTCATGCTTTTCAAATTTTTGCTTCTTCTGGCTCCATGAATATCAATAAGGTTTTTATTCTATACTGCCCCCTTCATGTTGGATGTCCAAATAATCAGTGGGTTTGTGATTGTGTTATTAGGATGTGGCCATTTCCAGATGCTCGAAAAAAAAAATTGTGGTCATTTTTGGTATGGATGTAATAAATATGTAGCATTTAGAAGCTTCTGGTGTTTTTATTTTTTTAAAGAAAAGGCGCAAAAGTGCAACTTTTACTTCAAAAACAACAGTAAGTGTCCGTGGTTCCTTCTGGGAACTGGCCTGAACTGCAAGAGACAGATATGACAGCAGGTCATCCTTTACGTTTTCCTGCTTGAGTGACAGAATGACACTGTTATTACCAGGTAGCATTTGCCCGTGTCAATACGACACGTGGGTGATTTTCAGCGCAGTGGGACTCCAGGAGAGTGGTGGTGACACCCGCTGCAGTAGAGAAGAAAGATTGATGGCTTGGAGATCTCCAGGGAGCGGACATGCAAACGCTGCATGATGCTGCAAACACAAGTTCAGCTAAAGTACAGCCTTTGGAGCATTTGTCAAGGTCACAGAACTTATTGATGCAGATGCTATCCGTCTATATGAGGTACCTGGTAGTCACTTTGAATGTCAGATATAGAACTTTTATCTGTATGAATTCAATATTATTTTGCTGCTGTTTAAACTCTTTAATCTCCAGCAACCAATGAGATTTATATAAAATAAAAGTCTTCTATATTTGATGCACCAATTTTGTGAATCAAAGTTCTGTTGGGAAAGTTACAAGCCGTAAATATCTCCTCTGAGGTAGATGACACACTGGGTGAGTTCAGTTGGTAACTCACCCAGTGTGAGTTAAAGGTACATTTTCACCATTTTTGATAACTTGAGTGTAAAATATAACTGTTTTGGGCTGCATGATACAAAACGACATGATGGAGATGTAATTGTTAAATATTGTCAGTTTTTTTTTATTATCAACTTCCCAACACTTTTGAGTTAATACAGATAAAACCTTTTCATCAAAATACTAATGAAATATATTTCAAGTCTGAACTTTAGACAAAATTAATAAAATCTCATATAAATCAGGAAAACCTTAGAATTATTTAATGTCAAAATGAACGAGCATCTTAATTTTTAAATGCATGTTCATACCATATGTTACTCAGTTTTATTGAGAAGTAGGTCGTTGTCTTTTTTTTGCGTTTTTGCTTCAGTGATCTGTGAGGTTTCAATCAGCTGGAAGATAGTAATGCCTCTGAATGCTAAGTAGTTGTGAGTATCTTGATCTGATGGCAGCTTCTGTTCTTATTTCCAGTTTTCATGAAGGCTAAAGAAGCTAATGTTCTGTAGCTCTGACACTTTTGCCCAAAAGGTATGACTCAGGGAAGACCTTCTTATGCTGCACATTTCTGCACAGCAGCGATGGCAGCTGCCAGTCAGTGAGCCTCCTTGGAACAACAAGCTTAGTGTGGCTTCTTCCAAGTCACTACCAGTGAAATTCATCCACATAAATCTTGTCTGCTTGATTCTTTTTGCTAAATATTATGGTGTCTAGCATAAAAGAGCCGTCTACTCATGCTATGCTATTTTTTGTGCAATAGAGTTTTGTGCAATGTAAATGGGGTTAAATTGCAATTGTAGTGTAAAACAATCACAAATGTTGATATATTCCACCACAACTTTTTGTGATTTCTCATTATAAAGACGTGTAAAATTGTAAACATAACACACAATGTTCAATAGTTACAACAGAAATCTGAAATACAAATTAATTTGTAGTCTATCAGCAAGACGTTTAGGGTCTCTTAGTCACTTTGCCTACAAACCATGAAGCAGAAGGAACAAACTTCCTTCAATACGACTTTCATTTATAGACATGATTATGGTGTTAGCTGGAAGTCATCTCCAAAAATACACAGCTGTTCTCTCCTTTCTTCCTCTGCAAGAGATAATTGCTGATCCAACAGAGTGTCATATATATATTTTTTTTACATCTGAAGGATGTTCAGGTACAACCTGTCCCACATTTTAAAATACTTCCACACAGAGAGGGGACAGCCCCGCCCACCCGTGGCACCAATTACCTGCAATGTGGAAAGAACAAGCCTATAAGCTAACCTTCGCAGGCCAAGGGGCTGCCACATTTTCAACTCAGAGAGAAAGACAAAAGCAAAGACTTGAGAAACTGAAAAAAGACAAAATACATGAGGGGGAGAAGCATTTCAAATGTAGTGCAGGTAAAAACCAGAAACTCTGAGAGCCAGGGGTGAAATGTTTTTTTTATAAACAATAATGACAAATGAAAAAGAAATATATTTTTCATCATTAGTCATATTTTTACTCCCTTCTTTGGTAGAGTAGCCATCTGACATCATCCAAAGGTAAGCAATGTTTCCAGGATAGATGTTATTTTCTTGCGAGGACAAAGATGTTGTCAGTCAGACTCATGTAGGGGGAAAAAACAAGAACGCATCATCTGTTTTGGATTAAAGGATTGTGATTGAATTTTTTGGTAACTTGAGCTTTACAAGGCTGCTTTTTACCTGAGAGTTTGAACTTATAGGAGACTGTTGTGGAGGGTTTTACAAGGACATGGCAAATGCTGTAAACACAACATGTTTAGCTGTTTGGTGCAGAAAAAACAAAATCAAGACCTTTCAAAGATATTTATTCACTGTTTTGTCAATGTATTACGTTGAAACACTAGCAAAAATAAAGGGGTGATTTTCAATAGGATTAATAGTAAAACAAAGACCTGATAAATCTGCTAGTCTGAAAACAAAATCAAATGCCTGCAGCTGCAAGCCTTCCAAAATGCATCTAGGTAAATGATAAGTTCCAAATAGTATGAATGCTGATGATATTCTACTGTTTACTTATATTGAACAATAAGATATAAAACTTTTGGCAGAACATGTTCAATTCAAATTCAACTCAAAAATGCCATTTATTCAATTTACCCTGAATTGAAACGAAGTAACTCAACTATCTTCAAACAGTCATTCTGGATGGTGATGCTGTGGATCAGAACGATCTCCTGTAGCAGTCAGTGTTCCAACAATTCTGAAGAACACTCTGACCGAAGTCTGTTGCTGTATTACTGTCTCTGTTAGCATGACATGCTAACAGTTACATTTCTGTCCAGCAGGGAAGATATTCCTCAGTAACCACACCATTAGTTGTTAGTAACTTCTGCTAATCCACCTGATTTGTTTTTGCCACTCCTCCTTAAATTTCTGTGTGCATGGTTCTTTAGTCCAGCTCCCAGTTGTAAAACCCTGTTACCACGGTTACACATCATAACAACGGTACAAGAGTAAAAGGATAAGAGCAAAAATGATTCCAGCTGCACAGCATCTAAATCCAGAGGGAACATGTGTCCAAACATGCAAAACTTCAACCAAATAATTATGAACAAAAGTCTAGAAAAGAAGAAATCAAAACAAACATCAGAGAGAACTTCAATATGTTGCACCATGAGTGGTACAGTTCTGAACTCTGCTCACAGTGCAGCTTGTTTGTTTGTTTGTTTGTTTGTTTTTGAATATGCACAAAAATATAGCATGAAGCAATGTGTCAAAACTTTTGTTTTACATACTCAAAGAAGTGGTGGAAGTATAAACTTACCAATATTCCCACTCTATTACCACGTTATTACCTCTCTAATCCATTCATATAACAACAACCCATATTTCACTATTAACCCATCAACATGGCATCTATTTAATTTTAGCTACATTGGATGAACAATCATTATGTCTTTAAATTTCACTAACATAAAACCCAACAATAATTTACTAAAAAAACATATGTTTATATAATTATTTTCTGGTCATTGTCTAAGTTCATGTTATAAACCTGATAAAAGAAGAAGTTGTGGTTTATGTTGTGACTGAACTTATCTGATTAATTTAACTTCTCTGAGAAATTTGAATTAGTGAACTTTGAACCTGAATTATTTCAGTTTTAATGACTGTGTCTAAACTCAGAACTTTGTGTGAACCTGTTGTTTACTCATAACATTTTCTCTACCAGAAAAAAGAATGAATTGCTATAAAACACATATGAGTGCCCAGATAAATCACCAGTTATGTGTTTCTGTCCTTGATATTAATAGAGATTTTACTGGCCATTATACTGTGGACGACTTTCTGATGTTGGGGGGGTTTAAATGCATAGGGCTGTGGGTTGGCCATTTGTAACGGCCAGTAATTGCAAGGTTTGTGCTGTGATAACATCAATTTATCACTTTGTGTGAGCTGTCACACAGGCAGTCGGTGTTTGTTTTCATAAATAGAAAATATCTACACCCCTAATGAGAGAATGCAACCTTTGGCTTTTTCATGGGGGAAGAGAAAGGCAAAGTGGTCTCGCCGTCAGAATTGAGCTGAACTAAATTCACCAGTGGATGTCTTCATTTGGGTTCCAGTGGGACGACATGCTGAAGGCAGTATTCAACCACTAACCAAACACCAAATGCAACACCTCCAACATCCTGAGTCAATGTATTGGAAACTATGCAGCAGGAACATTAAATCACTGATCACAAGGCAGCAGCTTCCCATTGGTGCGCTAACACAGTTCCAGGTGATGCGGAAAACATCCACAAAGCTCACACTTTGCCATTATTAGAGGGTAATGGGTCCCTGCAGGGCGATATGACAGAGCGCTGACTCGTCTACGTGCTGACTAACTGTTCCTGCGTTGCTCACTATATCCTCTGGGCACACGTGTGTCATTCAATAGAAACAAAAAACTAAAACCAATCTGGACATTATGTTGCCTGTTATGTAATTTGCTGCTGTGTCACTGTGATTATTATTACATTATATAAGCAAGATGAAAATTTTTGGTATGTGAGTAAAAACAGGAAGCAGCTTTTATGGACTCAGACAACCTTTATTTCTATTCTACAAGTTTAGACAAAGGGAAAAATAAATGGTGACACATGCCAAACATGTGAGGTTATTGTTTTTAATGCATCACTTTTTCTGCATTTCTGTCAATTGTTTTTCTAGGAATGCAGTTTGATGTCTAAAAAAATAATCACCTTCCAGGATTAAAATTTTAACGTGCTCTGATGTTTCGGTTAAAGCTGCAACATCGGGAGTCTGACAGATAATGTTTAGGCATCAACAAAGTAGCTCCTTTAATGCTGCTAATGCAAAGCTTGGCTCACAGTGGACGGCGATGCATCTGTCAGGTCTTGTTCCTGGTGCTTGCTGGATTGTTTCCTATTTCTTAAAGGAATTATTAGATAATTTTTGTTGCAGACTTGTAAAAATCTAAGGCAGTATAGTTTCAAACACTTTTATTACCTGTAGCACCAAACTTGGCAGGCTGTCTTCCTACTTTCTAAAGGCATTAAAGCGAAGTTACTTACTCACGATAAAAGCAAATTACACTAATTCCTATTTTAGTTAACTAATAATATCTAAGTAATAAAATCTACTTTACTTAAGCTGAATCTCTGTTGGTGTATCTGGTACTTACGTCACCTGCCACTGCAGGTAAACTATTCAGTCTTAGTGCTTCTGAGTCTAACAGCGACTCAAATGGGAGATATTCTTTTGGTTTTAATTTGGTTTCTTATTCAATGGAAACGTGAAATTGTGATTTTTTCCCCCCCCACTCTAGTGGAATATTGACAAAGTTTGTTACATTTGTAACGGAAACACAGCATACACTCTATACTTCTTTCATTGTGTGATTTGTCCTCGTTGTCCTTTACATTTCAAAGTTGATAGATTTTTTTTTCCTAGGTTTTGCATTAATGGAGCAGCACATATCTTCCCAACCTTTTTGAAGAATGGATGATGTTTAACTTAACAGCTTTCCAAAATAGGAAAACCTTAAAGTCTCTTCAGTCTATCATATAAATTTAGCGATAAGCTCAGGAGAACACAAAATGGAAATTTGTGTGTATGAAATGTCATAAAATTCAATTAACTGCAAAGCTAAAAGTGAGGGTTCGGCATGCTTAGGTTTCCCTTTTTAACATATCGTAATCTCAAAGCTTTGGGAAAACATTTCCACTTGGCATAAGGGGGCAAATTCCCACAGCCGCTGATGCACATACACAAACAGACACACATGAAAGCCCCCAATGTTTATGGATGATATGATCTCGGCATGATTGAGCCATGTGTAAGAGAGAGAGAGGATTTTGAAAACCTCAATTAGGCGCGGGTGTAGCGTGGAATGATTCTGTTGGGAGAATTGCATTCTGAGTGGAAGACTAATGCTTTTCTTTTCTTCTAGTGGGTCACAAATGGAGGAGATGGGAGACCAGAGAGGCGCCGATGTCCTGATTGGCCTCTGTCGTTGGTGCTGATTGTTGGGCGACATGTTGGGAGCTCAGGGGAGACACGGTGCTTCCACTTCACTCACCGTTCATCTGCCTGAAATCCATTCAGCCACTCATATCAGCAAAATTCAATAGAAAAAGCTTAGGGTTGCAGTTTCTTTTAGCTTGAATCATGTCACTTTTGACAAAAAAGAACCCAAATTCAATGTATGTAATTTGGATTGCCTGTGATAGACCAATAAAAAAGGGCATAAATGTGAAGTGGAAGGAAAATAACATCATTTTTATCTTATGAACTATTAATGAGAAGGCTTTTGCAAAACTTGCGCATTTGCCAAGAAGATAAGTCAGAGTTTCAAGTGAGCTAAATAGGGACAGTTGCACTTTAAGAATGGGTGGTTGACCCCTGATTTGACCTTTATGGTGAGAACAAACATGCTATATATCACCAGAGACCAGAAACTTACAATGTCCAAACACATCACCTCACTTGGTGAAACATGGTGCTGTCTTCATGCTACAACCATATTCCAGCGTTACTGGGTCAATTAAAGCTAAATGCTAATATGTTTGTTAAAAAACTTCAGTAGTTTTCAGAAATTTTGCATTCAAACCTCATCTTCTTGGAATCTTTTCATTCTGGATCACAACAATGCAGAGCTAGTAAGTAATAAATTTCAATGGGGTGAATACATTTGCATGACAATAGGGAGACAAGTGTGCAAAACGCAAAAGAAGTTTTATTTTGTGGCATTACAGCCGTGTAGTTTTAAGTGTCCCGTCAATAACAAGAGAAGCAATAAAAGAGGATCTACTGAGCATGGCAACCTCAGTAACTGCCTCAGAATATCCCCCATTTTAGCCGTCATGTTGTAACTCGTGTAATGATTGGCTAATTTTACAGAGCGAGGTGCTTGCATGCACCAAGGAATGCAATCAGAGAGCCGCTGGTAGCAAAACAGAGTTAGTACAGACAGTGACCTTGATACTGTCCAGAGAGGATACAGCAGCCAAGACAGAACACAGAACATCCAGTCACTGTGCAGAACCAGAGCGAGAGCATCACCCACCTTTATCTCCATAATTAATAACCGAGACGTGCTCTGTGAGTTCGTCTTGGATGTGCCCATCAAACCTCTGGCTGCTGGAAGTTCGGAGAACAGTAGCAAGGAGGGTAATTTGGAAATGAATAACAATCACTAGGTGAGAGATTATTAGGTTTTAAAAGCGCTTTCCACTGAAGTGCAAATGTGCGGCTTGATTATACTTTATGTGAGCGTGTTGATACAAAATTTGCATATTTGTTTTTTTAGTTCATTAAGATTCGCAGATCCTAATTACAAAGGAGGCAACGCTTGTAAACAAAAGTCACATGGAGTGCACGAGGATTTCGCTCATTAAGCACTAATGCGTAATAAGGTGTGTGCAAACAGAGACGGAGCAAATCCAGTTCATACTGATTACAGAGGAGAAAATTCTAGCCTTTAATTACCTTCTCAGTAGTATTCAGACTCATATATGGCATAAACATTTGTTTTATTTCAAGCTGGTCCAATTAAAACCTGAACAGATTCTAACGACCTGTACATACAGTATATATACTCCTGATCTGGCTTTAATTGTGTAGAAACATTGCCTGATCTTTTAGTAATGAATGAGACAAAGTAACAACAGTACGACTCAGATGTTTTCTTGGCTTCCTGTTTACTTGGTTAGAGTGTTTTGGCTGGAAAAAAATGCAAAGATTTGACGACGGACTCCAGAATGAAAATTTTTAGAAACACAACATCAATCATGCTGGTGAAAATGCAAAACAATAGTTGGTGCACAGATTACATTCACCAGATCATGTGTGCACCTCAGTACAAGTGGAGGGTTATGGAAAAACTCGCCTCGCAAATTGTCACTACCCCCTACTGGCCTGGCATGTACACTACATCGGTTCCGGTACAAATCAAAGCTACAATTTTTCAATCCATTGAGTTTTCATTTGTTGTTTCATGGATTCTTTTCACTTTTTTCTGAATGAATGGTCTACATCACCGAAAGAAGCAGATAGATGTGATCTTTTGTCTCTCTGTCTGTGTCACATTCTGATGTTTCATAAGGAAGTCTTACTGCAAAATGAAAAACTGTTATGTTACACATAAAAAATTAAAGCATGTTGTGCATGTAGTGAAGACTTTTACCTACTCATTTACCATATATGGGTTATTAGATGTCACTGACAACAAATTGTACCTTAGACTTATGGGATACTTTCTAGATATTTCTTCAAACTTATTTTATTTTTCTCTAATCAAAAGAAAAAAGCCAGCAGGTCTGACTGTTAATTTATAAACTAAAATGTCTTTTTTTCATTGTAGCTTGCAAATCCTCACCAGAAACTGTAAGTTCATAAATTCAAAGCCACTGATTTATGGTTACTGTATCCACATAACTGTGAACATGTGAGCATGCTCTCCAAAAACACAAAATCTTACTAAGTATTTGGTCTAATTCCTAGTGCAAATCGCTTGAAATAAGATAAAACTAACTTACAAGTAAATTTTTAGCAAGAAAATTATAATATCTTGTTCAACCGCAAGATTATTTCACTTAAAACATTTTCCCCATGTTACTATATAAGTGAAATTATCTGTCAGTGGTACTGGGACTTTTCCATCAATATCAAGGAATTATTGACTTAAAACAAGCTCCTATATGCTGAAAAGTTACTTGTAATAGTTTTGTCTTATTTCAAGTGTACTAAAATATTTGCACTAGAAATTAATCCGGATAACTTGGTAAGATTTTGTGTTGTTGCAGTGTGAGAATTGGCTGCTGTCACGTGTTAAAACTACCTTTCTTGTGCTGCTGTCAGCTGACATTTCACTGTGTGATTAATGCAATCATCCTCTGTAACGTTCACCTCTAGCTTTCACCAAAGCCGAAATCCATGGCTGCTTTCACTGAGCTTATCGGGAGTGTTGCTTCACATCACATTTAATTTAACTCCACTTTATTTATATACCACCAGTTCACAGCCAAAGTGGGTTGAGGACACTGTGCAGAGAGAATCTAAGCAGTTCATTTTAAACCCAGTTTAGTTTAGTCAAACTCAAACAAAGTGCGGAGCAATTAATCCTAGTCTTATTTATTGTTTCTATTTGATTATTAGAAAAGTTTAAAGGAAGAGATTTTTATGTTTTCTAACATAAAAACCAACATACTGCTCTGAATCTTCACCGACAGCTCTTCAGTTCAGCCTTATTCCCACCTCTGACTCGCCTCCATCAGGGCAAAAACAGCTGTACGATTCTGGGCACAATATTCCTCCGAGGAGGACAGTTTGGTTTCTTTGAAGTGACGGTGCGTATGAGGTACTTATCTGTAGTCAGAGTGTTTCCAGCAGCAGATTGTGGCTGGCATGCCTTCAGTTCAGTGAAGCAGGCAGGAAGAACCTGCAGTGAACTGCTTTGAAAAAGGTCGGCAACAACATGAAAGAAAGTACATCAAGAAAGGAATTTGAAACATACTTTAAGAGTTAAATATGTTGTTCATTTAGAATATTCTCGGTGTTTACTTTGGAGAGAAAAAGTCCTGAAAGTGGCCTGATGACAACCAAGGATATAGCTTTAAGATAGAAGATCTAAAGGAAGATTACAATAAGGAAATGCAAGAAGAGCACAAAATATAATTTATGTTGACAAACATGAAATATGCTTTTTATTCTGGAAATTTGCACTGCCAAGGAAAAAGTCACCGGCAATAAAAGGTCACTAACATTTTGCTAGACCACAGTCAGATATGTGCTGTGTCATTGTTTTGAAGATTCATTTCCTCCCAGGATTGAATTAATCTTTCATTATTCGTGATGGGAGATTCTGACCACCAGGCTTTCTCCAGAGCATCCAAAAGCTTCTTTATGAGGTTAAAATCTGAGCTTTGTGTTTACCAATCTATGGATGAAAATGATACCTGCTGCTCAGTGAACCACTCTTTCACTGATTGAGCCCGATGAATCCGGACATTGTCATCTTGGAATATCCCCGAGTCATCAGGGAGGCCTTGAATAACCTGGTTGTTCAGTATATTCAGGTAGTCAGCTGACCTCATAATGTTGCTGAACTTTGACCTTACCAACAGCACAAACCATAACACTGTCTGCTGCAGTACAGCAGGACCGATAGCTGCATCACTTCATCTGCCCCTCTTCTTACCCTGAAGTGCCCAATGCTCTGGAAGAGGGTAAATCTGGACTCATTCGACCATTTGACTTTCTTTGCTTTAGAGTCCAATGGAGTGCTTATTTTCATTTAACCTCACTGGCAGCATTTCTACTGACAATATGATTAGGCTATTTGAAATTTTGAAGATAAATTTGCTTAATGGAAACATGGAAATTTAAAAAAAATTAATTCCATGTTTTGCAGGTTTTTTATTTCCCAAACCTGCAATGGAAACATTTTGTCCACATCACACAAGTCAAGTGATTAACAACCGGATGTTGCTACCGGCGCAAACCACAAAGAGGAAGTCAACAGGATATTGATGGAGGTTCATGGGGCGGCATGGTTTTTTTACTGACTTATCACGTCAGCAAACTTACTCATATGATTTTTATTGCATTTCAGCAATTGCAAAATAGCTGGGGTTTTTTTCAACATTAGCAGAATATCGACAAAGTTTCCGTTGCAGCTGTAATAGTAACACTAACTTGTGGTTTTCTTATGACGACATTAGACTCAGGCCCAATGCCTTCGTTCCATTCAAATTATGCGTGAAAATACTCTAACTATTAAACATACTGTTGCTTGTCTTCAATGTGATTTCACCAAACATGTAAGTGATCATTCAGGACTTTTTTGCCACCAAAAAAAATCCCCAACGATGATGGATTCCCACTTTCAAAGATAGTGAAAGTACAGTATGAGGTACATGTGGGTTAAATGTTTGATTCTCCACTTTAGCTCACCAGCAATTTCTATAAGTTTCTATACTTTCTATAGAAATGAACAACTTCCTTTCAAAAGGAATCAAGCTGTAACTGATTTTGGTTCTCTGTCTAAACATGCTGCCAGCACAGGAAAGACAGGTTCAGTCACAAAAGAGAAGTTTGTTTTGCTAATCTTCCATGAACCTTATTGTAAAACTTTATATTCACTCACAGCCTACCTACCCGTTTTTGTTAGGCATACTAAGCTAACCTTAAAACATCTGCTTTCTGTTGGAAAGTAAAAAATTTCTAAAAATGCTTTCTCATTGTAGGTTCTGTCGGTAGTTTATTTTCTGCATTGCCACGTCTTTGCTTTGTTGCTTCTTGTTCAAAAGTTGCTTTCTTCCATCAAATAGATGAGAAAGGACAGGCAGGATGATATAAGCCACAGCAGCATCATTCAGCCACTGTTTCTGTGGACTCCTACTGCTATTATTGACAGGTGAATATTGAGGGTGTTAAATATTATATTCATTCTGAATTCAGTTTATAGCATCAGATTAAAGTGAATTTTACAACATAGGAGTCAAAACTGCTTCACAGAAATCTCTTGCATCCTCTCCTTCAGATGCATTTGAGAAGTTGAGGAGTTATTTTAAATCTTTAGACAAAGACAGAAAGATGGAGAGGAGATGAAGATGTGTGCAAAAACAGAGAGGCTTTCAGCTTTTCAAACAACTTGTTTCAGTCTTTTGTTTGCATGTGTGCTTGTTTTGTTATGTCTTCAGTTCTGTAATTTACTCTCTAAATCCGTTTGAACTTTTTTTGATTCGGTTGGTAACCTTCCAAAAGCGGAAGGTGAAACCGTAAGTCCTGATCTGATCACAGGCATCGATTGGGGTCCAGGACAAACTTTTTTTAAGTAATCTCTGAAGAAATTCATCTCCTTCTCTTGTTGATTCATTTGAATCATATATTGATATTTTTCAGAACCAAATTCATCGGCTGCACACATCCTCTCATTTTCTAAAAACTCTAGCTTCGTCATTTGCTTTTCAGTCTTTGATACGATTTCACTACAACGCTTTACTTAAGATTTTGGAGAAGACAGAGCAAAGAGAGGGTAGGAACCTGCTTCTTGCAGAAATGTATATATATATATAACAAGTATATTGTCACTGAAAAATACACAGTATTAATTACAACAAGATGTTTTTAGTGATCACACCAACCTAAGACAGAATGTATCTGAATGCCTGAATATCCCTGCATTGTCTAAAAAGCCAAGACTTCTAAAGAATTTTACATTCCTTCAATGTTAAGCCAGTTGCTTTGACAAACCTTCAAAAAGCCACTTGTTTTATTTCCACTTTGAAACAGAAATTTTTCACAAGAAAGGTTCTCTCAAACACCTCAAGCATTTGCATCTTTTACAATGACATTTGATGAACGTTTCAAACTAGAAATGCACTGAGAAATTCAGCTGTTAAGTGAAATCATCATCTTGAATGGCCCTGACTGCAGAGAGCAAGTCCAAAACTCCCAAATTCAATCTTTTCGTAATCAGTGAACACATGGGACTCAAAATCAGACTTTTGCTGCTGCTATGGATCAACAGGTTATACAAGATCTAGCTTTGTTGAATTTGAATTGAAGTTTTGATCTAAATTGTCTCTAATCAACAACAGGACAACATAGAGGCTGAAATACCAGATCGGCTCAGTTTAATTCAGTAAAAACCAAATCGACGGATTAAAACACATGTACGGTTAATTCAACTGCAACAACAGAAAACAGGAAAAAAATGCTAATATTTAAAAAAAACTTTTAGGAAATCAGTTTATTAGATTTTAATTTGTAAAACCGTGTTTATTGTGACTGCTCACTTAACATGAATGAACACAGGAATGCTACAACGATACATATACGTTTATATGTTCTTATGCTATGGTTGTCACAGGGATAATCAAAATGACTTCTGATGATTTCGGCCAAAATATTCTGACTTGATGCATCTTGTCCCAAATATCCATTTCCTCCATTATGCTACGGTAATGAACTACTTTAGCAAAACAAACACTACTCAGTTTTAGTCAAGTATTTGAACAATGTGCTTGACATATTATGCCTCAAAGCTAAAAGAAAGAAAAAGCAACAGACAACCTTTGCCTGTTAAATCTAGGTGTGAAGGCTGTGCAGTAGGGGAAGTCCAGTCAGGCTGAAAACAGGGGCAGCTTCATGCTCAAGGAGCCATTTTTAGCCATGAGGTCCATCAGAGAGCTGTCATGTCTGCATTGTTTGCACAGGCGACAGAGCTGAAGTGGCTGTTGGTAATTGCTGGATTTGTTTTGACATTTCTGAAATTTTTTGTGAAAATCCATTTAATTCTGTGTTGGTCATTTCTGGTGCAGGCTGAGTGATTGTTTCATTAACTAAAGAGCGTTTTACTCCGGCGCTTCAGAGGAATAAAAGCTTTCCTTTATTACTTTTTTCTATTTTTCCAAACATAGGTGTCACATTATCCAAATGAGTCTAAAGCAAGGATTCCCAAACTGTTCCATGCCGTGGCCCTCCAAAGAGCTCGGCTCTGGTTGCAGACAATGCTGCAAAATAAGTCAAAGTCATCAACTCTTAGAATGTCTTTTATTCACCTTTCAGTAATTATTACATTCATTTAGCCTAATGCTGCCTCATGACGTTTGATTTTAGATGGTCATGATTTCAGAAGCAGAAAATTTGATCATCTGATAATATATGATGACTTTATTGCCGGATAATACAATTTTTGTTTAACAATGCTGTCTTTTGATCATAAGAAAATGTGATATTTTATGTAAATCAGGTCAGATTTTATTTTATTTCGACAGTTCTTATGTTTTTTGCAGCAGCAGCAGCGATCTCCACCAGACGGTTCCGTTGGTCTTGTTTGTCAGTAACTCTTTCATTTGGAGTTTGCTACATTAGCTTTAGAAGCTAAATGAGCTTAATGAATTTGACTAGCAGCCAGTTAGAAAATGAGCATCTGAAATAACATTTAAATAAATAATTTTGTAAAAAAAAAAAAAAGAAAGAAAAAAAAAAAAAAAGTCTGAATAACAGAAAACAAAAATGAGGTTTAAAGATTTAAAAAAAAAATGTATGGAATTCATTTTTATTTCTCATCTTCCTTCCCACTTTCTGAGGCCCCCAACAGCGCCCCCTGCAGGCCACCTGCTTTGAAAACCACTGATCTAGAGGGCGTCATCCATGTGAGACCCCTGTTCCAAAAAGAACCAAAACAACAACCAGCGGGGTTGTTTTACAAGAGGTGCCAAGCGACTACATGCGCCTCTGCTGTGTATCCCCTCTAGCTGTGCATTACCCATTCTGCTGCTGGATTAATGGGGCAATTGATCAACAGAAGACTTGTGTATCCAAGAAAGCAACTGATCAGTCACCTGCAGCAGGGGCCGACACAGGAGCACCAATCAGCGGCGCTGCAGCCGCAGTGATTGCAGACGCACGGCTGGGCCGAGCGTCGGGCAAGCCGTCACTGACTCCAGGCCTCCTATTGGCAGCCTGACAGTGATAGGAGGAGGAAGGAGAGCGGTGTGGCACAGAGGAGGCTGAAGATAAGTTCAACAAGGCAGAAACTGAACACGGATGAAAAACACAACAACAAAAGCACAGGCGTAAACTGGAATCGCACAGCTGAGAGAATAAACTCCCCTGTGCCATCAATACAACCATCGACACTTGAAGAGACATCCTGGTTTATTGAACAGATTGATAGATTTTCAGCTTCCTCTTGTAATAGAGGTAGATACAGCAGCCGATGGTTGGATTTCAATTGGCAGATGCGTCAACTCTGTCCCTTTAACTCCAACATGCGATCCTCCCAATTACGTGTCTCTCATGGCAAGTAACAGATTTAAAGAGGAGAAAATGTGACTCACGCAGCGGCTCTTGGTCGACTCAAATAACATCAGAGAGCCGTTTTAGATAACCTCCCTAGGGCCCCCTCCTATTATAATGACAAGCTTAGAAGAATGTGGATGGTAAACAACAGGTACAGAGTGTTAGGAGGGGAAAGGGATAGAAAAACAAAACATTATTTGCAGTCATACAAGAGACATTATTTCAATGAACAGGCTCCTAAAACTGATTAAAGAATGGAAATCTGGCCACAGACGGGTTCTGTGTTTCTGAGATGAATGTGTTTAGATGTGAAATGTGTCAATCAACCACAGATCTAGAGCAAAAGACCTTGTGAATCTGTTGGTAAGAGAGTGCAATTGACCTCAGACTGAGTTCTGGGTTGGCTTGGGACTTAAATTTTGGAGGCAGGACCTTCAGTCTGATGAAACTAAACCTGAAGTGTTATGACTAGACTGAACTTTGGTTTATAAAGTCTAATGACTGGACTTAGGTGTAGTTTATTATTTTTTCTTTTTCAATCATTCTTATTATGGACTTTGTGTGGAATAAGTTTCCTGTGTTGCCACTCTGAAGGTCATCTGCCAGAGCTGAAAACACACAGTACCTTTTCTTACTGTAACTTGCAGAGAAGTTAGTTCTCAAAAACTGTCTTGAAAGTACCTTTGCGCTTCTTCTGCCCTTGGGTATCAACATGTTGACTGTGTGGCAGAGCATTTCTCTTTGAGGAGAACACCATGTGTTACCATCTTTTGCTCTCATTTTGTAAAGGATCTTTAATAAATCTGAAAGATTTTCACCTATGCGGCACTAAAAGAAAGTAACATTTACAATCTGATGATGCGAGTTTAATCTATTCATTGTGTTTGAGCTTTAAGGGTTTGGTCCATAAACACATCTCTGCAAATGATAACTAATTGTCACTGATTCCATTAAGCTCTGCCCCCTCTTAAATAAAATTACATTTTGATTGGACTTGCAAATCTGACCAATCACCTTTAAGGTTTTCAGTATTTCCTTCCTTCCTTTCTGACCAATTACTGCAACTCGGTTGAATTTTTATCTGTCCTCTTAGCTCCCGTTTAATTTCACTTCTGATGTCTTTAAATGCATCAAGAAAGTAAACATGCTGACGCCGGTTACACCTGCGGATCGGATCACCTGTCCTGTCATGTACAGCAGCTAAGCAGAGCCAAAAAGCAAAATACAAACCATGTAAATCGAGTAATCCTGCTCCTGATGATAGTTAGTCAATGCCAGTTTATAATTAAGCTAGTTAACAAGACTACTGATGCTGTTTCCTATTTGTTATTTGCTAGTTAATGCATGAATAAATCAAATCGTCTTTAATTTCTCTACAGAAGTTGTGCTCACTGTTGCTTTCCACTTATTTACAATCATATATATATTTTTGTCGCAATAGAAAAAGCAAAGAGTCAGGAGACGTTAGACCAGAGGCAGCAGCAGGATGATGATGCAGGGTCTCCTCAGGTAGGAGGGATTATGACTTGATAAAAAAAAGGAAGATTATGTGCAATTTAAACTTTTTGTAAAACTATGTCATGGCACAAATAAAGTTTTTAAAAAAAATTGCAACTTTGACCACAACTTTTTGAAAAAGACGTCAAAAAATCTGTAATTTTGGGCCACAACAATCCCAAAAAAACATGTCAACATTCTGGGGGACTGCAGAGGGATAACACAGAGATCAGCATGTTGAAACATTCAATCAATGCAGGAAATGGTTCAACCAGTTGATTGTATTCAGCTTGAAAGCACAGCTTTCACTCAGTGCACAATGGACTGAAGTAATGCAATGTAATGTAACTAACAATGATATAGCAGAGAAGAGAGGCTTCAAGTTGCAAAGTTGATGGGTTTTAGTCTGGGATTGTCTGGGTTTTCTTTTTTGCAGTCAGTCATGAAGTTGGAGATGCAGGAGATGCTGGATGGTTAATTTGCTGACAGAGTTTCTAATTCAAAATATACACTGAAGTCAGCCCCCGTTTTTATTTTTGTTGCCATAAACACAGACACTGAAGGCAGAAAATGCTTCAAGAATGTTGGTTAGAAATTTACTGAGGATGTTTATGAAACAAGGGTGAACAGAAGGCAATCCTTCTGAAACCCAGGGTTTGTAAATGAACGCAGTGTCTTTTAGAAAAGGGAATTATGTTGCACTACGCACATAAATACATTTATTTTGAACTGGGAATACATAGAAAACAAATACATGCATAAACAACATTTAAAGGAAGAAAACTGCAACAAAACAACACCAGCTGAATCCTAAATCAAGTGAGACAAAAAAACATCCAGGAAAAGAAAAACAACGGGTTTTCAGACGTGATTTAAAGCCTGAAGTCGTGATTCCCAGAGGAAGACTGCCTTGAGCCGAGGACGACAAACACACACAGTTCAATCATCCTCTAAGTCAGGAAGAAAAGACCAAGAACAAGACCTTGATCAGAAGAGCTTAGAAGTCAAGTAGGCTTGGAAGTTGACTAATGCATATTAAAGCTGGATTGTGAAATGCTCTGGTAACAGATTCTTAGCTTGGACATAAATAAATAATATGCTGTTTTTCAAGTTTCACATGGAAGTGAACCACATATTTATTATAAGGAGGCCAGTTTGCTTTGTTTAGTTGTGGAAATAATTATGTTTTTCAAATAGCAATGAAAAGAACTTAAAGAGTAATTCAAAAACTTGACTAAAATGGTTGAATCATCCAAGTACCAGTCTCAGCCTGATGATGATTAAGTGCCATAATTCAAGTTTAATTTCCTTCAGTCAATTTCTTTCCAATCTATAGGAAACGTCAAATCTCGAGGCAGTTTAAAGTGCAAACAGAATCTGTGTATTAACTATTAGAATCCAATTCACTGTATTCTCTGATAGTCTGGTAGAATCGGTTCGATTGGGAACCAAAATTGTAACATTTGTTTGCAACAGATCCTTGAAGACATTTATAATTTGATGTTCCTAAAACAATCTAAAGGAACAAGTTGAAAGAAGATTAAATTCGAAGCACACCCATTTGTCTTCGTTAAGATAAGGTGATTTATGTTAACATTTCAGTGTGAACAAGGTTTGTTTTTACTGTATGCTTTCGATTGAAGCAACGGTTTCTGGGACCTGTTTCAAACTTTTAAAAAACATGTACAGTTAGAGCACGGTGAGAGAATTGAAGAATAAATGGCTGTAGCATTGAAAGGAAACCTTTCTGAAGAATCACAGTTATTGATTCCATGATTTAATAAAGAACTATCAGTTACAGTCGGAGCACATTCTCATTCAGGAGACAGAAGTCTGGCCCTACACGTTGCGTGAAAGATGTAAAGAAATGAGCAAAACTGCGAGTGCATCTGTGTTTGGGTTTCGCTTCAGTAACATCAGCGACACTCCTCACCCATTCTGTTTGCCGTATCGTCATTCCTCCACCCTCCTCCATCCTTCCTGCTTCCAGACTCCCAGACTTGGAAGATACCCTCTGCTCTGCTCGCTGCACCGACCCAACCCTTCAGTGGACTCTGCCATTTGATCCATGTCGAGGATGATTCACGCTCTGCGTTCTGGGGAGCGAGAGCGGCACCTGAATTCCACTCTCTCACCTCTCGTCATCCATTATTCAGCATTTGCACCTTCTTTTTCTTCCTCTTCCTCCTCCTCTCCCCCACCCAACGTCTCCTCTCCTCTCAAAGCTTCTGCTGCTTCTCTACATCAACATCTGCACTCCAGCACAACATCCACAACCTGGAGCGTCAGTCGTCTGTAAATCCCCACACACACCCAACACAACCTGTGCATGTGCAACCGTTTGTAGGTGAGAGCAAAACTAAGAGCGACTTAGTTTTCGCACAATTGTGTTAAGCAAAACATGCTGCAGCTCTGTGCATCTTTGAAAGCCTTGTGGATGATCCTCTTTGCCGTCCCACTGAATATTGAGCCTTTTATGATTTCTTTTTTATTTTGCTTTTTGTTGCAGAGACTTGGTGATGCAGTTGCTATGGCAGCTTAGTGAACAAGATGAAAACGAAGGAACATGGCTGGTGGTCTTAAGACGTGAAAGGGGAGCATTAGAAATCGTTAGAGCGTTAGTTGTTGATATGCAATAAAGTTTAACATCCCACTGAGAGTTGCTATTCCTGCTAGCTCCCAGTGCGCTCACAGACAAAAATCAGGTATTCTACAGTCTGCTCTACTTTTACCAACTCATAAAGAGAATCAGTGAAGCTTGTCATGAGAGTTCAGTCACTGGATTCTTGGCAGTTCTCAAAGGGAGTGTTTGGTCGAACAGAAACACACTTAAATTATGATTAGGAGTGGCTTTTTAGTGCATTTTGTTGATGAGAAGAGAGGCTTCAATGTCAACATATTCATTTATTCCACATGTAAGATTTTAGGTTTTTTATGTCCTCTTTAGAACGCGTTAAAACATGGAGTATTTCTACTACAGACATTCCCGTGTAACATGCACATGTCTCTAGCCCATTTCCCAGGGGAGTCAACTGATTCGATACACATCTAAGTAGATCTTTGGTCCTTTTCTGTCTCATACTGCAGCAGATGTCTAGTATACCAGTTGATGAATCAAAAAAAAGCGAAGATAGGGAAAGGGGGAAAATGGAAAAGACCTCAGTGAGGCAGATTGTAGATGTGCTCTTATGTAAGAAAGTACAGAGGAGGATTCTGATGTCAGCAGAGCAGGATTTCAAAGAGGCAGACTCAGAATCGAGACGCTATTAAGTTTATGAAAATGAAAAAGGTAATAAAATTAATCCAGATGATTACATTTACTAGGTTAATCAACCAGAATTCAGATTTAAGAGCACCTGTACAGTTTGCCCCTTTACAGATTAGAAGAAACAGTATGAATGAGACCTGTTGGATCAATAAATGATTTTAAAAGGCCTCAAAAAGCAAAACATTTTCACACAATGTAAAGAAATTTTAAAACAGATGAGGAAAAGCCATTGATGTCATTAGTCTGGAAGGGGTTGAAATGCTATTTCTAAAACTTTGACACTCCAGTGAACCGCGGTGAGATCCATTACCCACAAACGGAGAAAGCATAAAACAGTGCTGACCTTCGAAAATGACCCTGGGAGCATTTTGACGACTCATCCAGGACGTCACCAAGGAACCCAGAACAATATCTAAAGCACTTCAGGGCTCACGTGACTCAATAAGGTCAGTGTTGATGATTCAACGATAAGAAAGAAAAACTGGGCAAAAATTACATCTATTACAAAGTCCCAAGGCTAAAACCACTGCTGATCAAAATAAGGGAAAAGTGGAAAATTTATGTAGTGGGTATGTCTGGTGTAAAACTAAAGCAGCACTTTAAAACAGAACAACATACTGAATATCTAATGTCTTTGTGGTAGTGTGATGACATTGGGCTGCTTTGCTACATCGGAATATTCTCTAAAACTACATATATTAACTCAGATTAGAATTGGCTAATTCTAATTTTTGTTTGGTGACCAGAAACATGTACAGTGAATGCAACTGGAAAGTAAAAACGTATGAAATCTGCAAAGTAACACAGTTATCGCAGTGCTGAATCCTATGTGAATGAAGCACGGCATTTTTGACAAACTCAGCTGTTGACACTGTTGTCTTTTCTTGAATGTTTACAATCATATCTGGAAGCCTGAGGACTCTGAAAGGAGGCCAGTTTGTTTGGCTGTTGACTTATAGAGGTCAAGATTGTTAGAGACTGAAGGAACAAAAGACTCTAAAAGCCTTCTGGGATAGAAAGAGCAACAGAACCTAATTTGATGATACAAGAAATCCAGCACACATCACAGGAAGCAGACAGGCAAACTGAGTTACAGGATAAGACAGGATCATATGTACTCACCAAAGCTGGTGAAACACAGGTGGTCTGAATGAAGATAACTGCAAGAGGAGAACAGCAGGAGAAATAAAACCAGCAGTAACAGCCCCTCCAAGGTAAAACAAAGTAAAACAGAAAAAGGTTAATTCTGGGAAATTACAAAGCACACTTAAAACCATGAGAACAACTCAAAACCAGACACCCAAAGGTAAACAGGACAGAGTACACAAGAAGCAAATTTTTGCATGGTGAGAACAAACAGCACTTTCACTGTGGGGCTCTGCAAGGATTACTATTGTTTAAATTTATTATTTAGACGTCAGAATCTTCAACCCGACTGCTTAAGAAGGGTGTGATGCAACGCAGCTGCTCAACATTTGTGAAAGCTGAGCAAACACACTATAAAATTATGCACATGTTTTATGTGTTGAAAATACAGTACTGCCAATCAGGAGCTTGAAGCAGTTAAGAAGCAGTATCTGAAGTGTTATGGGGAATGACTTTACATTTTGAGACAATTTTGGCTTTAACCTACAACACAATAACAGGAAAGGAAACCCTAATTGTGTCAGCGTAGTTGAAAGATCAGTATTTTACTGGTATGTTCGCAATATGTTAGGTTAGAAAAAGGTGTGTGGAGTTTCCCCGCCATCCAGCAGAGGGCGCATCATTACGCGGAGCCAGGAGGAAAGATGGCGGGGTCATACACGGAACAGGAAGAAGAAACGGTCCGTGCGGCTTGCAAAATGCACTTTATGTGGTTCTGTTTTGAAATATATAACACCCCGACAAGCTCCTTAAGTTTCACCTTATAACTCAGCCGAGCTGCATGGCGGAGCAGCGCCAAAAAAATACCGATATGCTATGAAGGTGAGGATGACAGAATACGGAGGCAGAATCGAGAAAAATCGTAACAGGACGGAAAAAACATGATGATTTTACTACTTGTGACTAAATACATTTAATGGAGCGAAGTTTTAGCATTCAGATGGCATCTGAATGGTAAATTAAGAGTTTCTCATATTTTATTCTTATCATTTCTTATTTCTCTATCCAGCAACTAAAGAGGTTCCTGTTGTTATATTTTATAAATATGTCTAAGTTTATTAATGTGACAAAAGCCACAATGTTCTGTGTTTATTCAGTCGGAGTATAACACAGCTGACACAAAATGTGAAATGTTAACGGTTTTTAAATAAATTAAAGATATAATAAAAAGTGCAGCTCTTTATCTTATATAAAAAACGCTGCGCTTTCTTGAAATCATTAAAATGCCCATCTGTGGCCACTTAACAATTAATTGTAGATTGATAAGACCAATCAACTGTAGATTAACTCACTAATCGATAACTTGAATACTTAGGGGGAAAGAAAATGTGTTCTGCAGTTTACAATGTCATTTATGGCTTTTAAATAGTCTGATAATTTGTAAAGATTATAGTCAAAGTTTTCTTGCTGGGAGTATAAAATAAATTTGCTGTGTAAAATTCATTGTTTGGATTCAAACTGGAAACGCAACAAAATCATCCTGACAATATACAAGGATACATATAATCTATATTTAAAAAAAATATTGTCTAACATATACAGCAGAATGTTGGTGGGATTTTGATTGAAACACTAAGAATGAAGCATGAATATGAAATGTCTGCTCTTTGTATTTAGTTTCTCGATTTATAAGAAAGAAGGTTTCACTGCCATAACTGTGGTTTAAAGGATGAATTTTTAACCAACCATTCAATTGCGAATTGTCCCTGTATTATGAATAATAATAAAAAAAACAACTTTTACTCTGTGCTGCACCCTATTATTTATGATTTATGGAAACACAGATAATAAATCCGAGCAGACGTTTGTTTTGTTCTTAAAGGAATATAACGTCATGAAAAACTGACCCGAAACGAAATTTGAAATGAAAAACCTGTACTCAGTTTCAGTTCGTATTAAACAATGTTCTACAAAAACATTGAAAAAATAAGCACATTAAAATGCTATTTTTGCATGATTTTATAACATCACATTCAGGAACAAAATTCATAAGCTTAGTCACACAAACACAATGCTGCTCCTGAATAGGGTCATTAACACCGGATGGTTTCCATCTGGGTTGCAGAGTTAACAGGATTTCATTGTTGCACTTTCCTTATAGCTGTTGATTAAAAATGCCTCCAGCAGATAGGTGTGATTACCCAGCTGCTACCCAACACTGGGATACAAGCAGCATAATGGTGAGGATACTAAATTAATTTTACATCCCTGATTGAACCTTGCTGGACATGTGGCTTCAATGACACTAAAATGAGACATTTGTCTTCCTAAATGGCCTACAGTATAACTCTTTACAATCCTGATAATATATTTCTGGAGCTGCATTTGCTCTAAAGTAAAACTGGTGCATTTCCAAACAAGATGTTACTTTATTAAAGATTAAGAGGAGAGCAAATATTAAATAGCCTACTGATGGCAATATTTGGATTTTAGCATTTAAAAGTATTTTGCTTGAAAAAAGCTTTAAAAAGGTTCTTCAGTATCTCAGTTTGAGTCTTTCAAACAAGATAAGAAAAACGTTCTTTACTTCAAACAGCTTGGAGATACTGGTCCAAAACCCATGAGAATCCAGTTTGTGATCTGTCAGTGTCTTTTTCCAGTAAGTTTTTTTTTTTTTCAATATTTCTATTTGTAAACATGTGCCTTTTTGCACAGAAAGGCGGTTATACAGTACATCAAAACCACAAACCTTCAATATATTGAACAGAGTGATGGCAGAAAAGAGAACCAGATTTGCTTCTCACCTTTTAAGGTTCTGCGACTTTAAAAGCAGATTAAAAAGAAAAGAAAGTCTCCCTGGGGAGCATCTTTGCACAGAGTCGTCTGTGTGTGAGAAGTGCCCTTTAAAACGCTACTTTGATGGCATTTCTTCATCATTAGTCAGCTGCAGGTGAAAAGACAGTAAAGCTGCATGAGATGGGGAATGTAAAAAACACAGTTGTAGGCAAACCTACAGCTGAAAGGTGACTCCACTTTGTAAAATCCTCCAAAGGTTGAGTTTCATTATTCATCTGTTTGTTGGCTGTAATTTAAAAGCTGAAACCATCTGCTTAGCAATTACCAACAGTTTCTTTTACTTCTTTTCGGAGTTGTGCTGTGTTTGCTTCACATCACCAGTTTCACCGCCCCTGCCAGAGAACACATGTCCCTCAGCATGATGCAGCCACCACCAATCTCCTGTCTGCTCAGGTAACCAAATAACATTACCTTGTTGTGAGAGATGGCTGGTACTTCTGCACCATGACCCTCTGTGTTTCTTGTGACCTCCTGTGTGGATTTGTAGCAAATTAGTAATTTTGTAAATATTTTACTGTAAATTAGTGCATAAATATATTTTACAAACACTTTTGATAGTCAGTGAAATATTTGACGGTGCTGGGAACCTAGAGGGAATCAACCTCAGGGAATCGGGGACAACATGGCTCATCACCAGGGCACCGTTCCACCAGGGGGCAGCAGACGCAAAAGTTTTTTTAAAGGTCGATTCCCACCTATTTGTGATTCGGTATTAATGGATTTTTCTGTGGAACATAACATAAATCAAAACTATTTGCAGAAATACTTCTCATTCACAGACTTATTTTTCATAGAGCATATCTAAAATAATCAAATAAGACACGTCTTGGAAGCTGAACTACCACCGTGCAATGCTACATGACACGCTACTGGCTAGCATATTGTCAAATTCCTAAAATAATGGCAGAAGTATTTTTGTTAGTTAAAAGAGATTTTTTCCTAAATAATCTTTTAGCAAAAAATGACTTAGACCATTATTTTAGAAAGATGACGATATGCAGAGCTGCCATTCAACTATAGACATTTACTTTTGCTGTAGGGCTATGATAGTTTTAAATGTGTGTAATAATATTGCATATTAAGTATATGTGTTGTGTAAAATATTAAAATAGGTATTTATAGTCAGTCTCATGTATCCACAGATTTTACCAATACCAAACTCTACTGTATGGATGTTTAGCCAATGTTAAGCTGCCATTTGCTCGTGTTGTAAACAGTCGTATGAGAACATGGACAAGTTCTGCAGTTTTGTAATCAAACTGAATTTGGGGTCTGATCGGAGGTTTTCAATTTGCTTCAGTCTGAAGGGCTTTTTCACAGTTTTTGTTAAGAAGTGTGTGTCAAACCTGAACTGTTTAAAGTAAAACTGAGACCACTACTAGTCTAAATAATTAAGGAACACTAGACTTGTCTTTTATTAAAAATAGTAAAAAATGTTAAATTAGTCTAATTGATTATTTACCAGGGTGGGTTTTCTGGATCCACTATTCTGTATATTTTTGATACTTTCTTGTTGCATACTTACACCTTCAATTGATAGCACTTGAAAAGCCTCTGCCAAAGGAGATGACGAAGGAGGTAATAAGGTTTTGGAATAGTAATGCACCACAGTTATACAGGACATTTGATCCTTAAGATAAGAGCTGGCTTTGAAATGTTCACAGGACTGTGTGGTGGAAACTAGAAACCAGGTGCATTGCATTTAACACTCCACTTAACTGAGAGCAGGAGTGCCTCATAATTATGTGTTGAACATTCCCAGTTTTATTTCACATAGTTGAAGACTAGTAGGTACACTGGTTTTCAATTTTAATCAATCATTATTATGAAATGTCTTTTTTATATCTAGAAAACATTGTGAGCCTTATGATCTACAGCAATAAGAAACCTCCAAAGATTCTTTTTGCAGTGAAATTAAAAAAGATTAAAACATTACTTATCTGGCACATTATAATTCATTGAAAGAATTGTGGGGTTTATGGTGCTAAACACTGATTTTAGCCTTTAATAACAACATCTATACAGGTTGTAGAGTCCAAAAACTAAAATTGTGTTTAATGCAATATGCAGAGCGAAAGCGCTGCATACACACCTGGAACACAGCATCGCGTTAACTAGAGTGGAGAGAAAACTGCAGGCTGAAGTACTGCACAGACTGATTAGGTAAGTGGAAACAGGTGTACTCACCAGAAACAAGGAGCAGATGTAATAAGAGGCAAGCTGAAGACAAGACCACAGTACTCAGGTCTCCAGATGTAAGAGACAAACACATTAAAATAAACAAGATTTAAATCAAATTAAAGGATAAAAAGAAGATTTAACAATGAAGTGTAATAAGCTTTCTTTGATGCATTTTTCAGTCAAACAGATAATCACTTCTAGATTTATAACACATAAACCCAGATAATGTAAAGCTCAGGTATCCTGTGTGCTTCCTCTACCAAAATGAACATGAAGAGGATGCTTAACCCCACCTCTAAGACATGAAGACTTCCATGATAAGACCTGACAGCATGAGGTGATTTTATGTTCACCGTTGACTTGCTGCACCGGTGAGATAAAGTCTCAGTTTAAGCCGGCTCAGATTCTAAATTAGCTCCCAATCTAATAACGCCTTCCGTTATTTCTTTCCACCACATGAGAAAATTCATTATCCAGTATCACCACAGTTTGTCAGCAACAATGCCAGCAGTAGCAGTTTGGGTATAAGGTGAGGTAGGGGCTTTGCAGCTATCAGTTTGCTTTTTACATTATTGAAGGAAAAAAAAAAAAGACCCATGGCGGCATTTTCAGACCTTGTTATGGGTTGGTAACATGGCAGCACAGTGCAAATGACAAACTGCAGCAGTTTCATTGTGTGTATGACCTAATTTTATCATAATCCTCCCAAGCACTCACCCAGTTCCCAAAAGGCACAGCGGAATAACAACATTTGAGAGCATGGTAATTGAAAGGCAGCCATGTTTAAGGTGAAACAGCAAAAACTGCTCATCTTAAGCCAGTTTTTTCAGCTGTCTTCAGTCGTTGAGTCTCCTGAATGCAAGTGATGAATGTTACTTGTTTCCAAGGTAATTTGAGAGTTCTTTGGATCGATTGGAGTCTTGAAATAAGCAGAGTGGCTTGCCTTGCTTTCAAGGTATCGACACAGGAAACAAATTGCTGCATTGTGAAAGAGAAGCTCATTTCCACATCAGAAGGGTAAACATCTGACTCTCTGGAACTGGGTACTTTGCTTAAATTTACTCTGCTCTGGGTCTCTCACTGCATAGAATGAAAAGTCGTGTACATTTTTTGTGGGACAATCCGGTACAACAGAAAATCTTTACTAAGATTCACCATTAGAAGTTGTGCTACAAGAAAAAAGACCTATGTTAGTGTAGATATGGAATCATATTTTAGATTTTATCCCAAGCGGGATTTCCAGGTGATGAAGGAATAGTTTAAAGTTTTTCAGATAGTTGGTATCAAACCAGCAGTTAACCCTTTTAAAGACATACTTTGGAAATGTAAGTGGTTTTCTTGTGGTCACATGGCCTTAGCAAAAATGAAGAAAACATGCTGGGGTTATTACTTTGAACACTAGCTTATTACCCGCAGTGTAATAAGGGTGCTAGGGCAGTCCACCATGAATTTTTTTTTAAGTTACAAAAATTCAGATGGGGTTGGAAAGGCATCATAATTTTGAAATGACGTGAAGCCAACAGGCAGGTGCAGGAATGGTGCAATTGGTGCAACTATATACCTAGTTTAAACCATCTTTACTGTTACTGGTGTTTAAAAAAACATTTAGCCTGGTGGGGGGCCAAGTAAAGCCTGGTGGACCGCCAGGCTTGTAGTACTCTGCTGATTAGTGGAAAGCAATGTTGTTTACGCCACAAAATTTTACATTTACTATTACTTTCTCTGGAGTTTTTGAAATTTAAGATGGATTAATGTAGCAATATCTGCTTTAATCTGGGCACCACTCTAACTCATCAGCATAGGCGGTTCTAAACAAGGTCCAGAGTCTTGGTAGATCTGGTTCTGACTAAAATTGATTTAATAGTAAATATTAAATCAATTTCTTTTGATGATATGTGCTGCAACCTACAGCTGTGGAGCTACAAATCATTCTTTGGCTCTCTTAACAAATTAACTTAAAATATTTAACTATGAAATGCTGCCCTGTTTTATTGTTTTTGTTTATTTTATTGCTTATTTTGTTGAATTATTCTGGTATTTCTCTTTAGCGGCTTAAGTTGGTATCGCAAAGAGAAACGCCTATATAATGAAAGTGTAATCTAGCAGTAGATTATAGCAGAATTTTCAATTGTTAGTCTTATGTTATACTGCTGCTGTTTTGGATTTGCATTTTTGATGTTATTGTCTTAATTTTTTTCATTTCTATTTTTCTGATACTTTGGATCTTTTACTTAACATATCTTTAAAAAAATGTTTTGTGTAAATTGATAAATATTCCTATTTGTTGCTTCAAAGAAAAATTACCTACAGCTAAATTTGTAAGAATTACTATTCATATTTCTTCTTGCTATGTTTCAAGTTGTTTGTGTCACGACAGTCGAGGGCATCTAAGAAAACTTCGTCCCACACATGGCTAATTTGCCGTATATATTTTTTTGCTCAACTGCCACAATTCAGATAATTTCACACAGCTGCAGCCACAAATCAGTCCAAATGGCTGTGAGTCAGAAAAAAAAGGGATTGTGGGCTGTGTTATATGCATTTATTTGGAGCTGGAGGGTGAGGGAGGGGTAGTACATATTCACCAACAGCGTGGAGGTAGAGTCCTTAGCCCAGACCTATTCCTTTTGGTCTCCGAAAAAGCGAATCATGCCAACATGATTAATGGTCATGATTACCTACTCAGAAAATGTGGTTTTCTGGCCCAGCAGCTTCACTTTTATGACTTAAACCTGAGGCAAGATGTTTTATCATGCAAGCAAAGCTGCACACTGACTGCACAGAGAGTGCACTGAGGACCAAACACGTCACATCATCTGTTCAGGAAGAGAGGTAAAACCTCCCGCGGATTGCATCGCAGACATTTAAGCTAAAGTTTAACATCAATATCGGCCTCGGGAGTTTTAGTCTGACATTAAATTTCAATCTTGCAGCGTGCTCATGGGGTGAATATGAAAACAAAACAAACTAATTCATCTGCAGAGTGTGCGGAGCACGGAAGCACAATAAGGTGGGGATATATCTGAAATCCCGTTCCAATATCGGCTCTGAATCTAGATCTCCAGCTTTATATCACAGAGAAGCTGCTGACCAAATAATCCAAGCGAGACTCAAGTGATTCATTGATAAAATCACAAGTCGCATTTACACTCCAATCCATTTCTCAGACGTCTCACGGCGCCTGAATGCCCTAAATGTGCATGCTGCAGAGTCCTTTCACATTTTTCATGTCAAAACTCAATACTTTTCCAAACGCAAATTTACAGAGTTCTCAGTCATTTTTTTAATGTTTATTTAGGCACACAGGCAGATGTCTACCTTGAATTTATGGTAGTTATTTTATCAGTGATCAGAGTTTAAATATGAAACCTAAAATAAATGGCAGAAAGAAGGAAGGAAGACGACAGGTGGATGGTCAAATGGATGAATGCATGGATAAGTAGATTAATGGATGATGAATTGCACTGTTTGTGGTGCCAGCATGTTGGAGTAGCTCTGTTATGGTAGTTCTGATTGCATCATTTTATAGACTTTTATTCATAATTTTTTTGGTTAAATTATTGCATGTTTGGGTTTTGGATGCTGTTAGGGTGATTGGATTTTTGTCCTTTTTAACTTTTGGGCAGGTGTTAATATGCGTTACCGTGGCAGCAAGTTATTGTTTACACATATGGGAGCAGCAGATTAGCATTTCAAAAGCTCAAATAATACCTAAAACTACAACCTGAAATCCCAGTGCAGTTGAGAAGGAGGCGTCATAGAAAGTAATGGGCAGAGGTCAAATCCCAGCCTCTGTCTTTCCACTCAACTTTCCAGAGATTTAAAGAAGCGTAGCAAAAGTACATTATATGAATTAGTAGACAAGCTGTAAGCATGTCATGTCAGTCATGAGACTGTCATACATCAGCCGTCTGCAGTCGGAGGTCTTTTCCCAGAAATACTTCAAGTACAGCATCACCACCTATAATGAAACTTGGAAGATATTAATTTCACTTTGGGATAAATAAAGTATTTTTGAATTCAATTGAATTGAAACAAATTCTGATGGAACGATCAGAATCCATCAGAATGGATTCTGATCGTTCTGATGGATCATCAGAACGTCCCTTTGATCACGTCCCGTGATCAAAGGGACGTGTTGATGGGCCAATGGATGGGTATGTATGGATGGAAGATCAACAAACCGATGGATAATGACCAAACAATGGATGGATGATAACGTCACATGAATGCTGGATGAATGGATGTATATTGGTTGAAAAACAGAACAAAAACATTTTGCCATAATTATCCAGACTTGATAAATCCTTGACTTTTACTCCACATTGTTCAGGAATCGTGAAGAAGGTGTTCATATGTCTGCATCTATAGAAACAGACTGAATGTTCAGCCTATAGCAGCTTTCAGATGACGCATCAGGAGATGCAATCCTGAAATAGAGTTATTTTTTGCCTCAGACACGACAGCAGTCCTCATTATGTTTCAGGACCACTCCACCTCCACCCAATGCGTCTTGCCACTGAGGCTCAAAGGCCGACTCCTCTGTAAAGGTTGCTGCTCCTGGTGACATTTCCCTTGATGACTAATTTGGCCCTTTGTTTGTGATAAATATCAACTACACTGTTACCACTTGAAATTACTTGCTCATTAGGCCCTGATAAGAGAATTTGTCCTGGATTAAAGCAAACCTTTAATGAGGAAAGCAGACATGTAATAAGTCAACAATGTAAATAAAACCGCTTCTTTAGGAGCCTGGGAATGACTTTGGTCAACCTCTGCCAGAATAGGACAGATTTCAGCGACATCAACAGCTTGCAGCAGAGTTCATAAATATTAAAGTCACATTAATTAGAGCGGATAACAGAAACATTAACTGGAGAGGGGGTATATCAAATACTAAGCACTCTAATAATCTTCCATTTACTTTTTTGGCTCAGGAGCAAAATTTCTTGTGGCACTAACACCATCATCCATCATTGAGAAGCTAAAAATATGAGAGCTGCTGAGTTAGTTCCAACAGCACAGGCAGAAATTTCTGAAAGTGAGAAAGACTTAGTTCCTGCTTCAGTACTGTCAGAATGATCAACACACCTGTCAGACTCTGCAGATTTATCTTAGTCATTTTGAGACTATGCAAGCTTAAGATTCTTGTTATTACACCTTTGGCATATTAAAATGCATTTTGTATGTGCTCTTGAGTTTATGCTGCACATAAACTCAAGCTTCAACCTCATCTGGTCAATCAGCTGTCCTTTCACTTAAAGCAGAGATAAGCACGCCTGGCTGCATGAATTACAGAGTTAATTAAAATATTATCAGACGAACTGCATGTGCATTTGCATTTTGAGATATTGCATCTCCATGTAGTATATGAAATATAAAAACTCTACAATAATCCATGCAAGAAGCACTTAGTATCATTTAGGTTCTTCATTTAAAGACCGGTATAGAGCCAGACACTTCATATACAGTAAGCTGCCGTAACTAATTCACAGTTGAAGGAAAAATCTGCACAACCCGGCCCAGCCCTCCTGAAACTTCCAGGATACCTTTGTGGACCAGGCTGCACTGTGGGATGACTTGTAGCTGGACACCTTCTGAAAGTTACTGGGCTCTCTTCTGGAATCACATGTTACTTCCCAGAAGTTAAAAAACAATTTTACTGAACTTACAAGGTACCTTCCTGGAACTTACAGATGACCGTCTGCAATTAATAAGATACTTACTAGAATTTACAATGTGCTCTCTATATCTTATGGAACACTCTACTGGAACCCATTGCTCAATTTCTTGAAATTATTTATTTTTTCTGGAGCCTATGTTGAATTTACTGTTTACTATGACTTACAGGGTAACTTTCAGGAGTTAAAGAGCACTTCACAAAATGTACCTGGTACTTTTCTGGAATCTACATGTTACTTCCCATAAGTTTGTATTTGTTGAATTTACAAGACACTTTTCTGAACTTGCAAGATCCTTCAGTAGACCAGGCTGTATTATGAGGTGACTGGTAACCAGATGTCTTCTTGAACATGCAGTATCCATTCCTGGACTAACAGATGACTATCTGAATGTAATAAGATACTTACTAGAACTTACAAGCTGCTTTTCAGAAAAATTTACAGAACACATCCTGGCTCAATTTCTACAAACTGTTAAATGTTTTATTCTGTAAAAAAGGAAGATTTGAAAAATGTGTTATTTTGTAATGATTGGATTTACTTTTCAATTTTTTTTCTATTTTATTATCCGAAGTACCAGAATCTACACACCATTTGACTGATTACATGATTTTCACAAATTAAATCTGACTAAACAGCACTCTGTAATTAACCAGCCTTTTATACTAAGTTTTTACTCTTTTACTTCTATCCAAGTGAGAATACGTTAAAGTAGTGGTACTCCTGTTTGAGTACTTGCTGTATTATTTATTGCTGGTGAAATATGTGCTATGTCCCCAGCTCCCCTCATTTTGGAATAAATAAACCTGTGGAGACTCAGTTTTTTCTCTAATGACTGGCAGCTCTTGTGTTGCTGCCAGGAGGCCTGCTGCAGCAGCTCAGCTGCGGCATTATGTGCTGCTTAACCACCTGGGCAACGGAGTTTGTTGCCACCATGCATCTGGAGTATAGTCCCACTGGATTCACCAAACCTGAGCCAACAGTTTTTCCCTGTGTTTCTCCTGGCTTTGCGCAGAGCAGAAGTATTCTAATAACACCTGTCAGCAGAACTAACCAGTGGGGTGTTTAGACTGAAGATTTAAGAGATGAGGGGTTTCCGCCATAAATCTTTGTACTGAGAGGACCGAGTCATACGGCTTTGTGAACGTCACATGTCCCCAATGATGTGCTGTGCTGGCTGCTGCTCTGTGGTCCCACATATTGTTAAACACTGTGATTTTATTGAGGCACTTTGGAGAGCAGTGTAGTTGTGGCTGGTGGAGAGCCACAAATATACTGTTGTGTTTAGCTAAGCTATAGGCTTGATACAGTCAATGAACCACTTACACACAGTTTAATTTCATACTCTATTTCTTGTAGCACAGTAAATCTGGTAAAATTTACCTTGCAGAACAATCAGTGTTTATATCCATGAGAGGTAATGTAACACACAGAGTCCTTTTTCATTTAACAAAACATAATCACAAATTAATGTCTAACTCGTCATAATCACATTACATTGCATTATACATGCATTCCTGTCTAAATTATTTAGAAATCAGCCAGGACATAAATAACTGGAGATAACTGATGAAAACTGCACACAACTGTTTAGCAGCTCAGACAGCAGCTCAATCTGCAGTTACGTGTAATCATCCATAGCATTATGGTACAATCACAGTCAGGTTTACGAGCAGTTTAGTTAAAGTGTGACTGCACACATCACTTATTTCTGTGCATACCTACAGCTGAATGTCATATGATTTGGTGGCCATGTGTTTTGTTTTGTTTTTCTGAATGAAATTGCACCATAAGTTGTTTTAATCATTGTACAAAGAGGCTGTAATTGAAGTCAGCTGTAAAGAAGTTATTGTTTTGTCTATAATACGACACAATCACATCTGAGAGAACAAGTTTTGTTTTCCACCAATCAAACAATTTACAGTGCCTTAAAACATTATAGCACAATTAATTAATTATGTAGTGAACCACAAACAAATATATGGTGCTGTGTGCTCATTTGTTATGAAATATTAAGCAAACATATGTTGAAATGTCTTGAAAGTCTGTTTTATGTAAGGTAACAAACAGATTTCCTTTGTGTTGTTACATTCTTTCATTGGCTAAATGTGTTGCTTCCTTCAGGATTAATATTAGTTACATTTTTGAAGTCAGGTTCTGGTTTTATGGTTAATTATTTTGATTTTGAAAGTACCACACCAAAATGTGTTGCATTTTGAAATGCAACACAAATACCAACTAAATGTGTGCTGCGTTTAGTTTTGGGTATCCTTTTTTTTTTATAAAATACATTAATTCTATTGGTTAATACAGATCAAGTTTGGTTATTGTTAATCTGTCATCAAAGGTTCATTGTTCCTGTTTCATATGTCTTAGACTTAAAAGAAAATCACAAGCTATGTTTGGTCTGTGGACATAGCTTTCTTTATGCTATGAGTTTAGTTTTGTTTAAAATTAAACTCAGCTGAACCCTCCTGCTCCTGACATCCTGCTTTACCTCCTAGCAGCCTGTACTCCTTCCACAACAACACAATTCTAATCTTAAATGCCAAATCTCATAACTTTAAACTTCCTTGACAAATAAACCGCTGCCGTTCAGCCGACGTCCTTTGGGAATGAAAGAAAGTGTTTCAGTCCCACTCGCCTCCATGTAATCAGTACTAAAAGCAAAAGCACTTGATGTGTTTGACAGCCTGTGCATTTCTTTGTTGGAAAAAACTGCTAATATTGGCTATTTATTGTTCAAAGAATCACTGAAACTGGTGTTGTGTGACAGGAAACATCGCTGTCATGAAATCGAATGGGAATCTGCTGGAGTAAACCAAATAATTATGGATTTCCTCTGAGGGAAACAAATCTCTTTTATTAGTCAATAAATAAACAATTAAAATATTTTCCTCTGCCTGAACTGGGAATTATATTCTGCATTCTTTGCCATATTTATTAGTTCTCGCTGTTTGTAATTTTGTCTTGTTATTCTACAAATGTAGAATAAACAGCGCTAACATTTACCAGATTTAGTTGACAAACTAGTCGTTGCAAAGTCCTTACAGTTAAATCCAATCTTGTATTAAAAAAAGACACATTCTAAATTGTCATAAAAGGCTGCAGCTTCCATCTCAAAACCTTTTAATAGTTCTGGAAGCTTTGCCTTAATGAAGCAATAAACCTTTTGACAGGCGCAGTAATACTCAAGATGGAAAATTGCATCCTCTTAAATTAATTATCACACATAAATCCAATATTCAAAGCCTCACACTAATAGCAACAATGCAGTGATGGTAAGAAAAATACATTAACTTTCAAACGAAGTCTCTGAAGCAGCGGCTTACAGGCAAACCCAAAACGAAATGAACTCCATTGGCTTTTTTCCAGCCGAAATCGTTGACAACACGCCATAAATCACAGGCGGTGCCCTCAAAAAGTGCTGAGGTGGCGGTTTCACCATCCTTCTGAGGGTTGGGGACCTGGGCTGGAAAATGGATCCCGACAAGCCAAACTTTAATTATTCAGACATAAAGTGGAGTCATTAGAAGTCGCCTGTGTGTCTCAGGCTAATGTCTATGATGAGCACACAAACGTGAAAGTCAAAGCTACATCTGCTGTGATTAACGGCCGGTCTGGAGCAAGGCGACCTCTTGCCCAACTACCCACTATTACATGAAAGATATTAATCATATCTACCTAACTAAAACAATCTTAAATAGAGGGTTTCACTCCAGATGGGTTATTGTTATTAAATAGATATTATAAGCGAATTGTTTCTTGCTTCTTCTTCTTCCTTTTGTGATGCTCAGTCAATCTGAGTTTGTTTTGTCTTAAAGAGCATTTTATCATTTTGTTGCCACATTTTACTTCCATACTTTTTGATATTCCTTATTATAATTGATTGATTTATTTTTATGTATTTAAAAAAGTTTTTTTGTTTTTCAGGTACCTTTCTGACATGATTCATTATTTAAGTCAGTCACTCGAGGTACTGGGCCTTGACATCAGGGGCTTCAGGATGTAACAACTCAAAGAAGGTCTTTGTCTATTTAAATCATTTCCCTCTTCAGTGATTGCCCCATGAAGTCTTCTAGCAGCTTAAATATTCCCCTCCATATTACTCATAAAGCTCCACAGATTGTATTACTCATATCAGGGAAGACTGGATTATAGTGAAGCCCTTTGACTCTATCACTGTTGATTTCCCTGGAGGCATCAGAGTGAACTTTAATGAATCTCTCATTTTTACCCAAACCCTTGCCGTGTGCTGTTTGAAATTGACGTGTCACTGCCAATAAATGAGCCTTATATGTGCAGACATATTAGACAACTGAAGATGGGAGGTTTTGGTCCATATTCTGTTCTCGCTTGGTTTTGTTAGAATAAAATTCATAATCAAAGAAATAAAAAAATACTACAATTCACATTTTTCAGATGAACGAACAGATTTTAATATTAAACAAAAATAACCCGAGGTAATACACTAAACAGAAGAGTCTTTTTAGAACCGCTCAGAGGAAGACTGAACTTGAGGTCATGAACTAGTGACCGTTCATTCTCCTTCAGAATTTCCTGGTAGCAAAGTTCATGGTTTCACTAGTTATGGCAAGCAAAGTACTCACAGACATTCACAATGTTTGAGCTTTAGTATGACCTTTTCATTCTTACCCAGAGGTTTATCGGCAAATCTAATACAGATCTTTGTGTTTTCGTTGGTCCATTGAAGTTTATACCTTGAAATTCTTCCATGGATGCCATTTTAGCAGTTTTTCTTATGGATGAATCATAAAAACTGACCATAACTGACCCAACAACTGCAGAGCTCTAAATGTTGTTCTTCTATGATCTCCTGGATGAGTTGTCAGTGTCTTCTAGGGCTCATTTCTGTAAATAGGAAGTTTCACCGCTGCTCCATGTTTTCTCTGTAGATTTTGGCTATCAGGTCCAAAATCCTCAGAAATGACTTTGTAACATGTTGTTGTCTGGTAGGTGCCAATGGCTTTGTTTCTTGATTATTCTTGAACAATCTATAGGTCTTCATCTACATTTACTGACTTTACAAGTTAGACAATAATTATGTTTGGCTTGTGAAAACGAATGAAGGGGGAAATTTTATTTTCATATAGGGTCAACTGATTTGGGTTGCTTTTCCCGCCTTATTTTATCCATATTTTAGTTAAAAATGCAAAAACAGTAGAAATTTATAATTGGGAAAATACATTTTTCACTACCCTGTTTGCTTCTTAAAGTCACATGATTAAGACAGCAATATTTTATATTGCTTAAATAGTGACATTGAATAATTACTCATGCAAACATCAATACTATTGTAAATCTATATAGTCCACCACACTGGATGAGTCTTTATTTACACTTCAGGTTCTTGGTGTGTCTCTGTTCCGTTTTCCTTTGTGATGGTGGATAAAATCACATTGGCTCATTTGCTAACAAAGAAAACTACTAAATCAGCAATAGCTGGTAAGTCCAACAGGAACTGGATGGCTCATCTGAATGTGACAAACCTTCATGTCGATGGTGTTTTTCCCAATCTACAGTTTTTCTGCTTTCTCATGGTTGTGTTGCAGTATGTGTTTACAATGCTTTATTACATTTATAGATTCTGAACATTTCTCTCACACTGAGAGAAAATACTCATTCAAAGCACTGGAGCGTGTCATTCTGCATGAAATATTGCTGCCGCTGGAATGTCATCACTCAACACCAAAAGGCACCTTGAGCAGATCTGAAAGATTCTTTCAAAGAAACATCAGAAAGTGTTTTTCTTTTATTTACTTGTATCTGTCACTTGAGATTGTTTACGAAAACTTCTTATTCTATGTGCGGCATTTTTCTTTGATAAGCAGTATTAATGTTTGGTAGGCAGACGATAATGATTGGATGGAATCACAGCATCATTTATTATAAATGACTTATGATAAGGGAAGGAGGTGTGATTTATGGCAGTGATTTTGATTTGTTCCTTTTCCGTTTTTATGTTATGAATTTCACTTAGACTTGACACAACAGAAATCACTTTCTAAATGTAAAATACAAATACAGAAATGTGGAAACAGCGTCAGTTCTCAACATGATGCAACTGGGTGCAAAAAGAAATAAACTTCAAATCTAGTGCTGAAAATGGACAGGCAGTCAGTGAGCAATGAGCTCAGCTTTCTTTATCAACCTCCAAACCCTTCTCTTCTATATCAGGCTAAGCTTGAACCAGTGTCAAGTACATCTATAAAATCTTCCTCCCATTATGGGCCCGGATGTGTTCCAGTCGGCTTTAGTGGGTGAGCGAGCCTTTGCCTCTGACGCATGAGTTGTGTTTTGAATGTTTTAACACTCTGCCTGCATTTCTGCACAAGGACTGCCATGTCAAATCTTGTTTGCGAATTCCACGAATCCAGAAATATTCCTTTGTTGTGTAGCTGATGTCAGAACACACAGCGCTGCTTTAGCAATAGTCAGCAACAGGCTCCAGAGGATACATTCAATACAGGCTTTGCTGCCTACCAAACTGATTTGGTCTTTATTTTAAACTGTATGTAAAAAATCCACTAAACTACAGCCATGAATTTTTTATTTGTCTCATATAGAAAGTACTCCTGGATCAGTGCTTTTGTTTCTTCCTGTGTGTATCTGCTTAAGCCTGTTGCATTAAGCAATTAATCACATGTTAACTTAAAAGGAGCTTGATAATTTCCATTCTAATTATATTTTTGAAGGACAATTTTGCTTATAAAAACAGCACTATCCATTTTCTTCATAGTTTTGGGTGTATGTTTTTTTTATCTTTTTGCTTTAGTTTTAAAATATCTTCCAGTTATATTACATATTTTAAATTTAATATAGGTCTTCTTACTGGATGATTTAAGCAAGTGAATAAGCATGCTGTATATCTAAACCAGTTGTGTAGAAACTGTGAAATAACTACGAATGGAGGCATTTTGGCTGCTTTTGGTGATTCTCAGAAGACCTTTTAGGAAAACATTTTTTTAAAATCCTGTTAAATTTTACAACTGAAAAACATATTTTTAGTAGTGAGTACTTATGAAAAAAAACTGCAATCCTCAGCCAACCAAGCAAAAATCAAATCTTTTAATATTTTTATGGCTCTACACAACAAACTGAAAAGTCCTAAATTTATTATTTTTTTGCAACACTATTTTAAAAAGTCTATTTTTCAGTGGAATTGGCATCAAATGCCAAACATGAAGATAGTAGTTTCATTTTGAGGTAATTATTTATTGAAGAATAAACTTATAGGACGATGAAGAAACAAAGATTGGGAACACAGAGGCAAGAAACATGAGATGGTCAGTAGAGAATTGGCTTGACCAGAAGTAAGAAGAGGGATCTGAAGAAGAGCAATTTTATCTGACAGGCTTAAAAATATTGGGGAGGTGATTAGAAGAATTATCTGATTTTGCTAATGAAAACTGAGTAAGTATGAAAGTTATCTGAAATAAACAGATAGATAAATGATAATCCATTAAGACAAAGAAATAATAGAAGAAAACTCAATGGCTTGAAAATAAAGCAAAAATTCAATTACATTTAGTTTTCTCTAAATTATTCTCATCTTCTACGCACCATTACACAATTTAAATCCTCCCTGAAGCTTTAGAAGTCCAAAGTAAAACTCCCAGAAAATAACAGATTAATGTTAATATTATAGTAATAGTACTGTTCCTTCAAGGAAAATAATCATTTTCTCAACACTCAGAGCTTGAGAATGCAAAATTGATTGTTCTTTTCCAAGCAGCACGTTTGTTTATCTGAACGGAGTGGAGCCCAGTCATGGCGACAGTATGTCAATTTCAGAAATCAATGCTTGGTTACTTGCTTCCAGCTTTTGCATTAATTATCATAATAAGGAGTTTCTGACCCTTCCTCTTAAAGCAAAAGTTCTTCCTTCCCAGCTGTAGATGGAAGATGTTCATGGTGAATTATGAATTATTATTTCCTTGGTAATATCTTGACTTGTCTGAACTGATTTTTTTCTGTAAATGGTTGCAAAAACTTTGAGTGGCAGTCTGAAATCTCATCTTTACATATTCCAATACTTTCTTTGAGTGAATTTTGGCAATGTTTTGCTTTTATGTGTCTATGAAATGTTATTGCAAACATGTTGCAACTCAGTTGTAATATGAACATTGTGCTTAAATATAATTTATGCAAAGAAGAGATGTAAACATACAGTAATGGGAAAAACATATAAAACTGTAAGAATATATA